>JAYKKT010000088.1:27242500-27355000 GCA_036023115.1 Brasenia schreberi
TTCTATCAGTTTTAAGTACCGCCTCTGGGAGTGCTTAGATCGATTTTAGTTACCGCTTATTCCACACGGTTGCAAGCGGTTTCGAACTGATCATGTCTACCTTTTAGATACCTGCCCCTATCCAGTACGGTTTCTTATGGCTAAGAACCCCCCCCCCACCCCCCCCACCCCCTACATAGGGAAACCCAGACCGAATCGCACAAGGACTTTGGTCCCTTATAGAAGAGATGTAAACCGTGAAGGGTTGTGAGGCAAAAAATGGTAAGAAATGGAAGGCAGTAGATATTTAGCAATACTTTCTAAGGCGTATGACTGAGATGTTGGAATGGATGTTCAATGTGAGCACACCATACAAAATTAATTTAATATCTAATAGGTGAGCCATGTGACTTATTTTCTTGAGGAAAATGTTTCTCAACATGCATCACTAAAAGCAAGGTTTGTGGTGTTCCATGTCAAACCCTAAGACCCGTGGGGCGGTTTGCAGCAGGTTCTAAAGGTCTTTAATGAGTGGGTGTTCGTATGGGGTGCAAACCAGTAGCTTTGTCATCCCTTATGTAGATTGTGGTCTCAACATGCAGAGTGCAGTACGCGAGAAATAGTTTCTGTATTTGCCACAGCTGTGACTGTCACTACTCTCTAAAATTCTACAATAATCACCTACTCTATGTGGTACCTCATTCTACCAGTTTACACAACTGTGATATTCACTGTTCATGGATTCAAACAGCATACAAAATAAACCCAATCAATCACAAACTAATAAGAACCGGTGGTGACAAGTTACATCATTATATCCTCCATGATCAGTGAAATATTACGACGATGCATGAGATGTCGTCCTTGCTCTTTCTTGTGAGAGCCTCCTCCGTCAGGTGCTTCGCAGCTGCTTGTGCATCCTTGAAATTTTTAATTGCATCCACTGCCACTTGGTTTGACATTACCTGAAAATAGACACCATTCAATAACTTCACCTCCCAGAAACAAGATACTTTCTTTCACTCTCAATATCTAAATCATCTGTCGGTAATGAAAGTAGGAACTTCCCTTCTTAACTAACAGCTTAAAAGGCAGATTGGCCCTCAACAAAATTTGATCTTGCCGTGTATAAACTGTAGACAGAAGTCGACAGACCAGACTGGGATTATCTATAGCAACGCATTGGCTAGAATATTGAGAGGATTATTACGTCGACAGACCAGACTAGGATCAAGTATCTATAGCAAAGCATTTGGGAGAATGCTGAGAGGATTATCTGATACTGCATTTTATCATCAGAAAGCAACAATATGAGATCCCACAGCATTCTGCGGAAGGGCTGACCAAGCTTGACACACCACAGTTTCTTCAATAAAACAATTTAACGCTGTGATCAATAAGGTGCCAAAAAAGATTTGTCACAAACTGACCAACAAAGTACTTGTCTACTCCAAAGCCAATGCAAAGCTACCAGCCTTGAAATCTAAGTTGTGATGAAAGGGCCTCGGATTGAAATGCTACACAGTTTATCTCTCACGTTGCCTATCACGTTTGTGTGAGATGGTATGCTATATAAGAATTTGCCTTTCCAAGCTCAAATTAAATCTTACCAAGGAAACACCAGCTAATGAAAAACATAGCGTAATTCCCTCAACTCTCTCTGTCGTTGGGTTAAACCTTACAAATCCGGTGTAAAGTTTATAGATCGTCTCAAGACACCGAGATTGAGTTATATTTCGGAAAGCTCAGTAGAAACCTTTACCTTCCATAATCCATCACTGGCAAGGATAAGAAATTCAGTCTCATGGTCGACCATATCAACCGTCACATACGGCTCGGAACTGAGATGCCTCTTCAGGCTCCTGTCGCCAAATGCCCGTGCTACAGCAAGCTGCCCATCAACTCGTGGAACGTCCCCTAATTTAAGCGAACATGTTAGGTCCTTAATTTTACTAAGAATGTGGACAATGACTTTTGGTACATTAAAGTTCAAAACTACAATCATCAATAAAAATAAAAGGAAAAGATTTTGATTAACAGACGAATCATTGAGCATAGCATATGCGGACATGGGCAATCACATATCACAAGGACGGAGTCTTGGGGAGGCTTAAACCTTTTATCAGACGTCAAAGTAGAACTAAAACATCAACAGATCAGAAGTATTTATGCGTAAGGCACCAAGTAAAGAAATATTTCAAACAAATGGTGTATAAGATCTTGTTAGAACTATGACAAAAAGAGCTACAATATTAAGACTTCAATATCCTCCCATATTGAAGACCACAAAGTTCAGAATTACACTCATATAAATGCTCGACTATTGGCTCATGCCAAGTACATATGAGTAATTTCCAGTATCGAGTAGCCCAATGCCGCGAATGATGGATGCTAAATGCCCTAAACCTGTAGCCAAGTTTCTTCTTACGGCCTCTACATGTGTGGGTAAACAGCATGCAGCGGAAACATGACCATACATGGTTGATTTGCAACAACCAAAAATGAAGAGAAAAGAAGAAATGCAACTAATAAGATTTGGTGAACTGAATGCAGAGAAAGAGACGTTTTGTATAGAATAAGACCTGGTAAGTTTGTAACAAATCCGCCTTTGCTCTCAATTGCATCACGTTCTTTGTCAGGTTCGTGATCAATGGACAGCTGCTTTGCGACACCTTTTCTACATAGGACTGCACGAGAATCTCCTACATTACCTACTACCAATTTTTCCCCATTGATAAGTATAGCTGTCACAGCAGTTGAACCCCCTCTGCCCAACTCAACTGCTTTCTCCATTATCTTCTCATCCGTTATCTGATATGCGTTCTTTATAGCCTCCTCCGTATGTGACCAGAAGTTTGGCTAATGAAAAACAATCAACAATACATCAAGCTTACTTCAGAGAATCGTCAAGCATCTAGGAATTGCATAAATAAGTTACTGCAGAGTGAGACAAGAAATATGTATTTCTTTGAGGTATGCAAAATACAGAAGCACCTAATATTATACGATCTTGTATGGTTCATCAATATTGAATGAAGGGTTACAACCTCACCTGGTTCAGAATGTTGTCAAACAAATTTGCTTTCAGGTAATTTGGCACGTCATGACCCAAGTGACCATCAAATATTGCAAATAAACCCAATTCAGAATCCTCCACCTGTCTAAATTGTGCTACAACATAGTCTTCCATTGGATGCCTTGATTTCCCCTTGACGAGATGAAACCCATGTGTGACGTGCCTGCCGGATTTCTTGCTCTTCCCTTTCCCTGTGTCTGAATCGGAACTGCTAAATCCAGCCGCTGCCTACAAAGTGCATCAGAAAGGAGTGCACTCATTAAGAGCCAATCATCATTGGATGCTATAAACTGACAGTCCTCACTTTAAGCATAATAGTGGACACTGTTTCATTACTTCATGTTGTGAATTAGCTCCCGTTACTCCCCACAAGTTGCGTGTATGGATCCGGTATGATTCTCCCTCATGGCCTTCCTAAGATATGTAATTGGCTTTTCATCCCTCAGTAATAATTAGTGATGGGAGTAAAACCTCTACTAAGAAGCCGTCATGGTACTTAGACATAAATGCAAACATTGATAGCAGGCAAACTAATGAAATTTCATACACGTTGAACACTGAAAAATTAAACACACATAAAATGGTAGTAAAAGATTTTAGTTTACTTAAGACATCGACTCAAAGAGCCAGGCAAAAGAATGAAATGCCAGAGACAATTGAAAAATTAGACCCGCATAGTGTAAGACAATTTTTACCCTCATTGTGACCAAACGAAGAAAAAGCAAAAGAAAGAAAATGTGTCGTAGGATACATAAAGGTGAAACGCAAGAATGAAGAAGGGTCATGAAGACAAAAGGCAAGTCATGACATTTTTGAGGAATAATTAATGGACTACTCAAGAACATCAGTCAACCATCGGATGGTGGATCTCATCCCTGCTCACCGTGTACAAAAATCTTAAGAAACAACGTATAGGCTGTTAACACAAAAAATTTACTTTTTTTTGGTGAAGACAAAACTTTACTTTTGAATCATCCAAATGCAGCACGCGTAGTATCTAGAGCCACACACACTGTAAAAGTCACCTCCATATAAAAAAATGCCAACTTTCCCCCTATAATTTGAAAGTAACACAAAGAACAATCATCTAGAACTTGCATTGCACACTTATATTGGAAGGAACAAAAATAGAATGTGGTAACAAGTTATTATCATCCGACCAGGCAGCATATATAAAGGATAATGCCTGTACGCACCTGAAGAAATATTGTCCGTAGCTTCTAAGTGCAGTTCTATGAACATTTGCAAATCAATAGGACAACAGGTACACCAAAGCTATGATGCATGCAAAATCAGTGTGCAGGTCAGACTCAAGAAATTCTGGTGTTTTCTGAATATGACTTAATTACATTCAAATTCGGATGGACAGCATCAATACAGACTGTTGGTTACCATAATTAGTCGGACACATTAGCGTCTTACCAGATTGAATCTTCTGAAGTCCCAAAATCCAGATACAAACTTAATCAGGCTCTATTTGCCAGATCAATCCAGATACAAACTTTGTATTGGTACATGGAATATCGGAATATTGACCGGCAAGTATGATTCGAAGAAACATTCACATTCTATGGTTACAAAAGACAAAGTGAGTTGAAGAAAAAGTAAAAGAGATTGAGAATATAAGTTTTAAATTATGGTACTCACGACAGGAAAAGTCTCGAAATAGAGTTGGTATTATTATAAATCAAGATTTAAAGGATAATATAGTTGACATACAATGATATGGTGAGCAAATTATGATAGTGAAATTAGTGTTAAAAGTAGATGTTTTTAATGTAGTTTGTACTTGTGCACTCCAAATAGAATTAGAAGATAGTATAATTAAGGCTTTTTGGGAGGAGTTAGATGAAGTAAATCAAAGAATTCCACAATGGGAGATGATTTGTTTAGGAGGAAACTTAAATGGACATGTCGGTAAAGAGGCATTAGGATATCAAGGTATTCATGAAAACTATGGTTTTGGGATATAAATGAGGAGGGTAAAGGGATTTTAAATTTTGCTATGACTTTTGATCTCGCCAATATAATTTCCAAAACACACGATGAACATTTAATTACATATAAGAATGGCTTGTCACAAACACAAATTGATTATTCTGTTTCTATGAAAAAAGATAGATCGTATTGTAAAGATTATAAGGTAGTTCCAAGAGAAAGCTTAACTACTCAACATTAACTTTTAGTAATGGATTTACAAGTAAAAAATGGACAAAGAAGAATAGAGTACATAGAGTTATTCAAACTAAATAGTGGAACCTCAAATGTGAGAAAGAAAATATATTTAAACAAAAAGTTCTTTAAGAAGATGCCTAAAATTATGTAGGTACACCTTTTGATATGTGGTACAATATGGTTATAGATGTGTTAGGTGAATCTAAAGGAGGCGTACCGGTACAAAAAGAAGCTTGGTGGTAGAGTGAAGTGGTACAAGATAAAATCAAGGCAAAGGAGGTATGTTACAAATTGCATTATGCCAAAAAGAATAATGAAACTTAGGAGGCTTATAAGAAAGCACAGAAAGAAGCGAAAAAGGTTATTAGTGAAGCAAAAGCCAAAATTTGGGAGAATTTATATAAAAAGCTTAACTCAAAAGAAGTTGAATGAGATATTTCTAAGATAGCGAAGGCTAAAAATAAGAAAACTAAGGATCTTACTTTTATTAGATGCATAAAAGATGAGAATGAGAAGATTATCGTGGTGAATGATGATATCAAAAATAGATAGAAAAATTATTTCTATAAGCTTTTTAATGGAAATAGAGATGGTAGTATTAGCTTGGGAGAGTTATCCAAATCAGAAAAGTATATAAACCACATACTAAAAAAATGAAGTCAAAGAGACTCTTAAATATATGAAGGTTGTTAAATTTGCAAGACAAGACAATATTCCTATAGAAGTATGGAAAATCTTAAGAGATATTGGATTCACTTGGCTCATAAGACTATTTAATAAAATATAGAACCCAAAAGATGCCCGAGGAATGAAGAGTGAGTACACTTATACCCATATAAAAGAACAAGGGAGACATTAAGAATTATCAAGGTACCAAATTAATGAGTCATACTAATTTTATATGAGAAGAATTATCAAACATAGATTAAGACAAATATCAAGTACAACAGAAAACCAATTCGGATTCATGCCCATTAGATCTACCATTGAAGTGATTCACCTATTTAGACATCTTATGGAATATTTTAGAGCAAAAAAAACATTCACACGATATTTATTGATCTAGAAAAAGTTTACAATAAAGTGTCAAGAGATGTACTTTGGAGAACCTTTGGAAAAGAGAGATATCGCATTGATATACATAAATCTTATTAGAGATATGTATGACAGTGCAAAAACATGTGTAAGAACTTATAAAGGAATGACAAACTCCTTTTAAGTTAATATTGGGTTACATCATGAATCAACTTTAAGTCCATATTTATTTGTATTGGTCATTGATGAGTTAACAAAACATATTTAAGATGAAGTACTTTAGTGTATGTTATTTGCACATGACATTGTGTTAGTGGATGAGTCTAAGGAAAAAGTTAATAGAAAATTGGAACTATGAAGAGAAATATTAGAAAGTAAAGGCTTCCGACTTACTAGAACAAAGACAAAATATATGGAAGGTAAGTTTGATCATTTGGGTACTTTATAAGACATAGAAAATAAGATTGACATACATTACATCCCTCATAAAGAAAGTTTAAATAACTATGGTCATTTTTTCAAAGTGATGGAAAAATTGATGGAGATGTTACTAATAGAATTAATGTCGGTTCGTTAAAATATAGAAGGACATGAGGTATTCTATGTGATAAAAAAATACCATTAAAGATGAAAGGTAAATATTATAAAGCAACAATTAGACCTATTATGTTTTATTGCAGATGTATAACATGTGCAAAAAATGTTTATAGCAGAAATGAAGATATTGATATGGATGAGCGGTAATAAGGTTATTAGAAACAAATTGGGAGTAACTAATAAAGGATAAAATGAGGAAAAATTGTTTAAAATGGTTTGGACATGAAGAAAGATGACCCAAAGACGCTCCCATAAGAAGATATGAAAAACTAGATTGTGAAAATATTAAAAAAAAAAGGAGATGACCACAAAAGTGTTGAAAAGAAACAATAAAGAATGATCTAGTTTATGTTGAGTTAACTTCTAGCATGCATCATGATAGGGCCCCGTGGAAACAAAGAATCCATGTAGCCGACCCATCTAGTATGGGAAAAGGCTTAGTAGTAGTTGTTGTTGTGTGGACCATTGGTTAGATTGAAAAGCACCATGAAATCCCCTTGCATTAAAAATTAAGTTTGTTACAGAATGCACATTACATGATTAAAATAAGTACTACCAAAACAGATGTTTAGAGTTTAGACAACACCTCTGTTATGAGTATGCCTCCCTAAGCTTCCCTCCCGTGAACCATTGAACCTAAGAAGGGGATTGCTCACTAGAACTCCCCAGTCTGCTGAAACGTCTTCAACTTCACACTTTTTTGCACGGAGAATCTTCTCTGTTCCTTGTCAAATTATGTTCAACATTAAAAAGGTACAGAAGCCTTTGTAACATAAACCATCCTACATCTTGAGATAAATCTCTTTGACTTGATGCACCCATGTCTCCCACACGCAAGGCAATATCCTACTACTAATACATTGTTGCAGCACTTTGGTCACTAGTTTTTACGTTCAAAGCTCATAAGCAAATGGCTTCTTTCACAGCATCGCCTATCATTAGGCCATTCCGAGGCTTCACAACCATTTGACTCCAACCATATCATACCAAAATCAGGTGTTAATTAATGAGCAATTTATACAACCTGTTATATTCAGCATATCAGCTAATGAATAAACAAAGTCCAAAATAGAACTTAATCCAACCGTACACAAACATGATCATACCGCAGTTTTGCAACCTGTTAACCTCATAAAAGGCATCACATAAGCATTCAGGTCAGATATAATGATTCAATTTTCAAATGGGCAAAGCAATCCAACACCATCTTCTCAAAATTATCATTAAATTACGCCTACTCAAAATTTATCAGTGTTGATATCCCAAATTCGAAACCACATCCTGATTTTCATCTTTCTAGTTTCAGAGGCAGCATACAAGACGAACTCTTTGCAAAAGGAAATATTGTTAAGCTACAGATTAGAAAAACAAACCCAGAAAAAGAGAACCATACAACCACCTCAGATTCCCACCAACATATGAAAACTAAAAAGTTGATGGAAGAGAACGAGAGGAGCCGTTACCTTCATCTTGTGGAGGATCTCCTTGCCCGTCATGACGATCTTCTGAGGGTTGCAGCAGTTATTAAGAGGGGAAAGCTCCTTTTCACACCAAAATCCCCGGTCTCTGTGTCACGAAAATAACGGCGACAAGTGGTGGGTATGAATCAGACGATCCACGAGCTACCATTTATACATGTCCAGGGGAACCTACCGCCACGTAGAAGTCCCCCATTGACCAGCTTTCATCTTTTGACGCGTTCTTCCTCTTCTAACGTACGCCATGATACAGTTTCCCAAAAGGCGTGCCTTCTGCAGCTGCCTCGCACCGATGGAGACCGCTTCTTTGACATGCCCGTAGTCATTTCTTCTTGGGAAGTTTCTGTCTTCCGTCATTGATAAGTCAGAGCAGTGAATGGCCTGAACTGGGCTCCTTTCTTTTAGGAGAGCTTAGCTTAAACTTAAGAGCAATTTTGCTGCTTCTTTTTTAAATAGGAAAGCCCGAGCGACGCACGCACCGGGTATCACTTATTAGTGTTGTTGATCTCTCACTTTATTAGAGGCTTAATTAGACTTTACAATATGCTTATTAGTGCTGTTGATCTCTCACTTTAACGCATATCATCCATTTAAGATATTTTTTTGTGAGCTTTTGTCAGGCAAAAATAAGTAATTGATATATATATATATATATATATATATATATATACGAAAAAAGACCAAAGACTAATGCACTCATCCACACATCATACACCTTCTAAGAGTAAAATACCCTATCATTGAACTAATACTTTCAGTATAGAGAATCAAACAGGCTAGCATCTGAGAAAAAAAAGAAATAATTCAAGATTGCCACCGGAATTGATCGCCGACTTTGTAAACAAATCAAAACCGACGAGCATGATTGCCTTTGCCTTGTCAAGGAGACATGGATTTGTTTATCCTGTTTTAGGTAGAGGCCTTTATCCCCAGGATTCGAACCCGCGGCCGGCGAGCATGGTCGAGGCCAGGTATGTGTGCCCCAGGATTCGAACTCGTGGCCAGTCATCTCGTGAGTCGGGAACCATGCCAGGTCGGCTGACTCCATTAGTGCAAAAACTTTAAGGTGGGAGTCAGCCACCAGCAACCACCAACAGGCTAGGGCTGGTAATGTAAGACATGACACGAAATTCAATTCAAATATAACCCAAAAAGTCTATTCGCAACCATCCAAAGTAACCCGAAAATCAGTTCATTCCATTGGAGTCTATCACAAACTTGAAACGACACGACACAAGCACAACCTAAAACATGAGATCTTTTGCAATTTCATACTTATACCAAACCCCCATGTAGACATTGCTCGAGAAATCCATATTCGTGTCCACCCCAAATACTAGGAAAAATTTGTATAGCCTTCCGGCGTACCTGTTTTTCACACAGACACGAAATGGCAATGCACGAATATACTCAGAAAGTGAAGTACCTGTCCTGGGAAGACGTGATTAAAGTTGCCGAGCCAACCTGATTCATACCCGAGATACCCAAATCCACTAATTCTGTTTAGGTGCACAGACTTCAACGCCCATTTGAAATGGATAGGATTTGGATTTGAGTTATATTTACCATTCAAAATCAACTCTGAGCCAAACAAACCAGGTACTGCCCTACGGCCAGCAGCTCATGCTTGGGTCATTAGTTTGATGTTAAACCAAAACATAAGAAACTTAACCCATGGGTTGCTCGGTTTAACTGCGTGCTCGACTCGCTAACTACTTCCAACTCATACAACACAAATCGGTTCCGAAGAAAATATGGAAGAAACACGATCGACTCGGACCGTAGTTGGTTGTGACCAAGACCTGAATGCACAACTAGATATCGAACCATAATCACAACAACCCAATTACTGTAGTATTAACCTAAGTGCTTCTGAAGTTAAATATGTTTACAAAATAGGACCAGTTTTAGTGATAAACATCTAAGGATGTGAATGGGTTGGATTCGTAACTGAACTTGACTCAAATCCGAATCTGATTAACTAGAACCCAGAACCAGTGTAGGAAATGGATTTGGGTTCAGCATACAAATTTTTCTTTCGAATAGAAATCCACAAACAAATCTAATTGCCAATCTGAACCGGATTATTGTAGCAACAACCCATTGGTCAAACGGGTTGGACTGGGTTATATACGCTTACCAATCTGAACCCAAAACCTAAATCCTAACCCAATTACATTCAAAATTCCAGTCCTTGACATGAATACAAACATGACTAGGGATGTTCATGGGGGGATCGGGGATCAAAATCCTGTCCTCGTTTCAAAACTATAGCCCGTCCTCGTTCCCTCTTCTTGACGGGGACTAAGAATGCCCTTATTTCCGCTCTTGTGTTTACTCAAACACATATTGGAGTCCACTCTTACACCACAAATGAAACCCTGATTTATGTAAAATACATTCAAATTCAAACATATTATTATTAATCAATATGTGTGACAATGGTGATGAATTCATGAATTAAAAAAATATGTGAGAATTTTTTTTTTTATTGTTCCGTATAATTTATCTTATTTTTAGATGGACCTAACTTTCTTTCTATAACTAATGAGAGTCTGAAAACCTGCTATCCTCATCCCTGCCCCAATCTCCCTCGAGAATTTTCTTGCTCTTGGTCCCCTGATTGCACTCTTCAAATCCGTCTCATTGGGAGTGGGTTTCTGTGAGAAATGGCGATGTCCTCCCATGAACATGAGAGCGACGTAACAATTTTCTCGGTCTCGAACGTGACACGGAACACCCAACACAAACTTGACGTGAAAAGTTTTTGTTCGTGTCCACCGAGAGTGACACGAAAAGATTATAGTGCTCGGTCCAGGATCTTGAACGAGCACACGGAATTACACGACACGAACGTCACCGGAAACATGAAATTGCCATCCCTGAGAACTGAGGTCAGGTAGATTAGATCCATAAAATTTACTACTCTGTGAGACTCAGATCCATTAGGCGTTGGCAGAGTCGGTAGGGTGGGGCTCTCTGTTTCTTGCTACCGATGCCCTCGCCTCCCAATTTCCAGAGTCTTAAGCAGCCAAAATCGAGAGAGAGAGAGAGACAGAGACAGAGAGAGAGAGAATCAATTGAAATGCGAGTTAAGGGTTTGTTTTTTAAATCTTGATTCTTCTGACTCTCGTCTTCCTTCTCTTTTTTGCTTGTTTTTTGTGCTATCTCAGGGATGAAGGATTCTTCTAGATTACTGAAACGAAGTTCCGAGGCGCATGATCAGGTTAGTACTGAATATGAAAACTAAACCCTAATTGTTTGTGATTTGGTGCTCTTTTGTTCAATCTATTACGTCTAAGCCCCCCAATCAACCATCGTGCTTAATTACAACACTGCTAGGGTTAGCGTTTGATTTTCTGTATGCATATATCATGCGCGTTTGAACGTTTTTCTGGATACGATTCTCGAATCTGAGTGGAATCCGCACCTTAAATCGGTGCAATCAGGTATGGAGAGCGAAACGTAAGGCGAAGAAACGTCGCCGCGATGAATCCGTATCTTCTTCGGATTCAGAAGACTCACGTACGAGAAGGAAACAGAGGCGGAAGGATTCTAAGAGGAAGAAGGCTCGAAGCTCTAGCAGCGACGATCATTCATCGTTGCTGCGGAAGAAGAGGAAGAGTTCGCGTAAATCCGAAGGGGAGTTTAGGAAGAAATCGAGTAAGGTGAAGCTGAAAAAGAAAAAGAGGAGTACCCGTTCTCGTAGAGACTCTACAGAGAGTTCTTCCACTAGCTATTCTTCGAGTGAGAGTTGCTCAACCTGTAGGGATCACTATGGTAGTGAAGTGGATAGTCATATGGGGAAATCAAAGAGGCAAGAAAATGGTAGAGAGGACAGGTCAAAACGAGCTGATACTGGGAAGATGCATTTGGCCAATGATACTGAAAGAAACATTCATAGGAATAACCCTGCTCGATCTTCATCATGTAGTGAGTGCAAAGAAGAATTAAGGGCAGATAGTGGAAGTTTGAAGAAAAAACGTAGTCGGAGTAGTCAAGGGGCTGATGAAGCTGAAGGGATTGTAATGTCAAGATCTTATGATGATGGTGACCCTCTGAAAGGTGATACATATTTCTTGGGGGAGCAGGGAAAGCAAGAAACTTGGTCTTTTGGTACTGAGTATGACAGGAAAAAGAAAACCATAGAAGAAAGTAAAAGGTGGGAAATGGGTTCAGATAAGAATATCTGCTTTCTTGATTCAAGGAATATAATGACAATTAATCACGAAAAGAGTCACAATAATGGGAAAGAAAAGCATGCTTCAGATGATGTGCTTGATGCCCGGGGAGCACAAAGTGGTAACGGAAATTCTAAACAGGAGGAATATGCTTCAAGGGATGGTGATCTTGATGCTGATACCTCTAGTGAGCTTGGAAATCCTGAAGACAAGGATTTGGGATCACAAAGTGGTAACGGATACTCTAAACAGGAGGAATATGCTTCAAGGGTTGCTGATCTTGAGGATGATACCTCTAGTAAGCTTGGAAGTCCTGAAGACAAGGATCTGGAAGTGATATTAAGACAGAAGGCATTAGAAAATTTCAAAAGGTTCTGCTGCAAACGGCTTGAAAAATCACAATCACAAGTGGATGAACAAATTTGTGGTGGTGGCTGCACAAAGGAAGCACCTAAAAGTGTTGATCAAGGGTTTGAGAGACTTTCTTGTGATAAGGGGGGAAGGACAACTGAAAGAAATTCTGTTGTAATATCAGACAGAGTTAACCCTAATAGAGCCCCAGAAATTCAAGAGCATAGTCATATTGGTGGCAATGTTGCATTGTCATCAGCAAGAAACATTATTTCTTCGTCGGGTAACATTCCTGGAAACTTTGAGGGGGGGGGACAATGATGATATGGATGATGGAATGAGTAAAACTAGAAAAGCTAGCAATAAGGGTTCTGCATCCGGTATAAAGAATGCAAAGGAAGTGGATATAACAATAGGAACTTCAGCTGCAATGTCTGGAGAAAATTTGTCAAAAGGTCTCAAGAGGTCTACGTCTGCTTCTATAAGTAGTGGGGTTCATGCTACAGGGGCTAGGAGAGCTGATACACCTGCTTCAGTGGTTTCAGAAAGTACTGATTCCGTGAAGGCTAACCTGAACCAAAACAACAGTGGGCCTGTGGCAACTGACAGTTCACAATTTGAGCAAAAGACCATGTCTGTCATGCGTGGAGGGGAAATGGTGCAGGTAACTAAATGTTTTTGGCTACCTTATCATACTAGTTCCCTTTGTAATGATATGTGGTACATCTGTTGGAGCCGGAGGTCTTTTTTCTCGTTTTACTTCTAAAATATGTTGGACTTATGCTGCATTGAATGCAAGGTGTTAAGCATGCTGCAATTAGTAACACACTGTGATCTTACAGGTTAGTTACAAGGTTTACATCCCTAAGAAGGCCCCAGCACTAGCAAGGCGACTACAGAGATAAGGTGATAATGTCTTCATTCTTCGATCATCTTCATGTAGAACTATTATTAGTGGTACCAATTCGTATTTTATCACCAATAATCTTGGTCTCAGTATTAGATGTGTGTGTGTGTGTGTGTGTGTGTTCAGTTCTTCGTATTGGTGTCACCATCTGAACTCATTTTGCTGTTACTTGTAATGGTGAACTCATAGGCCATTTTCTTTTGCTTATGGCCAAAAGTGTACCTTGACAAATTTTTATATCTCCATCTTTCATTGCTACTATTTTTTTGTTATGTTTCATAAACTTGTCTTGCTCCCAATTCAATTTTAAGATCTTTCAAGCTGTGATTACCATGTTTTTTATTGCCAATAATGCATCATTAGTGTTCAGTTCTGTTGTGCCGGTTACATCTCTCCGTTTCCTACCACTTTTTTCTTTTCAAACAATTATGTCATGAAACTGAAGCAGGCGATGGAATTTGGAATGCCTAGAAGACCGACAACTTTATACCCAAGAAAGGGGTCATTCTCGTACTTCTTGCTACTTTTTGAGCATGTTGCTCTGCTTGATCATCTTTCTTGTGAATTAAATAGATCATTAATTAATCTTGACCGCAAGTACTTTTGTTAGTTTATGTCGATATGGCCCTAGCTACATCAGAATGGCAACTACAAGTTCATATGACCAAGACTACCTCCTAGTGTTGAAAAGGACGATATAGTTTTTTTATTTCTGTTGTTAAGTTGCCAAGGTACTTGGTTTGTGGGATTGTCAAAGGTGTGCATGTTCTCCTCTGAAGTTGCTATGTACTTAAATGTTTTCGAAAGAAGAATTATTTCAATGTGCTTTGCTTAGCATAGAGGTCTTCACCCTTCTTTTCTTCTTGATGGGGTGTTACTTGATTTCCCTTCCTTTATCCATAGTAATCAGGATATGATCATATCAAACTTGAAAGATGTATGACATTATCTAACCTTTGGAAAGGTTCGGACGGATGTACTTGAAATAAAGGTAGAAAGTTCAGTGTGTCCAAATGCTGTTTTTTTCTTAAATTTTTTTACATGTCTATCATAGGTTGAGGGAGAAAGCTGATCGGTGCCATCTGTAAGATGCATATATATTTAGGGGGATGAGGAGGAAGAGATATTTCAATTATTTCAATGAAGCTACTCTTTTTTAATATATCAAGGAGTATGACTAGAAAGAGATTGCTATTTTGTAAATGTATATCAATCAGGAAACCATCCCACATTTATGTTGTGTTTAGAAATATCAATAATGCCCACTTGAGAAGGTCGAGCTGCCACTTTCTGACTGCCATAGTAGGCGTAGAACAAGCTGATGGACATAGCTTTGTATTTCTTGCACGCCTTGGGGTTCAGAACATAACAGCGTGCAGAACTTGCATACACACCTGATTTTCTTAGTGTACCTACTTTTTCCAGAGAGTCTAGTATGGGGTTTGACAAATATAATCAGGGTGTACATATTTTAAGACCCAACGTCCAGAAGAGGCAATATTCTATTTGAACGTAGTTAGATAAGTTGGAGCATCTATTTGTGTGAAAATTTGTTCTCAACTCAGTAAAACTTTAGGTTGAGTGGGTGCATTTCATGAATGATATTGATAACGAGCTTCACCTTTTCATTTAATTAATTGCTGCCATAATCATCATTGATTTGTAACGGAGCTACATAAAGAGAAGAGCTCAGGGCAATAATTTTGTAGTTTTTTTTTTGTGCATGCTTTTACTTCACAAGTTTGTTCCCCGATAAAATTCACACTCTTGCTCTTTGATGAACTAATTTTTTTGTTATGGTGGTTTGCGATCAAGCTACATAAGTAGAAGAGTTCTAGGCAATGATTTGTCAGCTTCTTTGTTTCTTTTTTCGGTGCATACTTTTACTTCACAAGGCTGTGCCCCATGAAATCCACATCCTCGCTCTCTTTGATGAACTAATTTGGTTTTGATTACGGTGGTTTTTGTATGCCAGCTACACAAAGAGGAGAGCGCAAGGCAATAATTTCGGTGTCTTTTTTTTTTTGGTGCAGCTTTTACTTCACAAGGCTGTGCCCTCATAAAATTCACATCCTCACTTGCACTTTGATTAAACTAATTTGGTTTTTTACCAGTTCCTTCCTAGAAGGACCATTTTATGGTTATCGTTGCTCTGTATTTTAGAATAATAAACTTTAGGGTGATTAGGGTGCAATTGAAATCCTTTCTTGTTATGTTTCCTTGGCATACATCTTGTCTCGTTTTTCCACATAGGAGTGTTATGACTAACTTATATTATCTGAGCCCATTTGATAGTCTGCCATCTGAACTCTCATCCTATATTGGAGGAAGAGGGGTTTCTTGGAGCTGCATGCGAGGGAATTCACGAGGAAATGGGCATGTGTTCTGGGTGGAATCCTTCCTTTTTTAATGATTATCTTTAATGATTGGCGGTGCTCTACTGGAATCTTTTGGAGCCATGAAGGCATCTGGTTCACTTACTGATGTACAAATGCAAGCGCAAGTTTCTTTCATAATCAATGGAATGTGCTATTGGGGACGCTGGAACCCCTTCTTATTCATACTGTGTAGTGTTTCAAGCTTTTGTTCTCTTCTATAATGAACCACTGGAGGAGAGATGACATTATCGTGATTAGAGAGGTAGTGGTGTTCAAACTTTGCGTTTTTATTGTGAATGTTTCTACTCTTTTACCAGATACTGATTTTTCATCTTTGAGCCGGTGCTTTTAGACTCGAGCACTGATGCAGAATAGAGCTTTATTTGGAGATCCATTTTTAGCCTTTGGAAATTAATCTTATTCTGTCCTTAGTGTTTGATGGTAAAGATTGTCATTTATTTTGTTATACTATCTGAATGTAGTTCTTGTGATTTTGCTTTGTTTATTGTGAATAGCTCGAGTACGATTCGTGGAATGGATGCTAAAAGAAATGGGTGTCGGATCAAGCAAAAAAACAGGAAAAGGGATACCCTTTCCATGGAAGGGTCTCTGCAGGTAATATCCTTAGTCAACGTTGCAAGGGGTATTCACCAAGGTGTGTCGCCAAAACGTTGTTTCCTGACCGTTAGAACTCTGTTTCTTCTTTTGATCTGTTGCCCACAGGAAGTGCACCAGGTAGGTGAGACTGGATGTAATGGCAATTTGAGGTCTGACACGAAACCGTGGCACAAGCACCACCCAGAAAAGTATATTTTATTGTCTTCGGCCGACCCGTTTTTGACACGACTGACAATGTTCTCATGACCTGAAATCACAAACTTCTTGATCTGTTTACGTGTGCCCAAAACAAAATAAGTTTGGTCATGTCTGGTTTGATCTGTTTCTGATGATCAAGCTTAATGGGAAATTCTTTTGTTCTATTCTGATGGTCAAGCTTAATGAGAAATTCTTCTTGTTTTATTCTGATGGCCAAGCTTAATGAAAATCACGATGACCGGAAGAACGTTAAGAGATTCAGAAATATTAACCTTTTTATGTTTAGGATCTAGACACAGGTGATCCATCCAAATCAAGTTTACCATATTGGGAGGCACTAATGAGTGGAAACTTGAAATTCGTATCTTTATGTGCAAAGGCTAACTAAAGATTTTAAGCTTTCATTTACATACTGCCGTAGCTGGATATGACGTGATTTCGGTATTGTTTGAAAAGCTCATCTTTCCGTTTCTCAGAAGGGATTATGAAGATGAAGAGAATCCGATCGTACCGTGCCTGGTGCGATCACTGCATTTATTGTCAAAGTTAGTAATACAAGTCCCCGAAATATTTCAGCAGATAAGAAGATGCTGATCCGATACCTGTTTGATGACCTAGCCATTAAGGTTCGATCAGGTGACCTGGGAGATCATGACGTATCTGACACCAAAACACATCTTATTGTGATGACACGATCGTACCAAGATAACATGAATGACATGCGTTCTTCTCCCAGATCATGCTCTTTCAGATAATATGATCTGTGACCAGGCAATATATATTTATTTACTTATTGTTACTCGAAGACACATTCTATATTGCGAAGAGAAAATAGCTACGTTTAGTATTTGGTTTTCGCATTATTTCAGTCCAAATTTAACACTCAAACTTCTTCATGATTTATTTATTAAGATTTGCAAGCTGGGGTTGGGCAGAACTGCACCAGATGCACGTCGCGGTGTCAAACTCGACCTTTGAACTCGAAGGCCTTTGGTGTAGGACCCCCGGCCAGCAGAGCCATGATTTCTTCGTCAAGCTCCCCTTTTCTTTTCCTTTAAACAATGTTCTTTGGAAACAATCAACTCTTTCAATCACATAAAATTCGCATTGATTTAACTATCGAACTTCTCGATTTAACTGAGACGACCAATTCTTTGAGAGAAAACCACCATGGATCACTGAGATGGAGTTTTTCAAAAGAAAAAAAGACTCACTCAGATGAAGATAGGGGTCAGCCACACGTGCATAGGTCAAAAGAACGCTCTTGTTAAGGAACCCGTTGTTTTATAGGGACAACCGAAAGTGCTTGCAACCACTGTTCGGGTGCTCATATGACCTCCCTTCGACAAGAACTTTTCTGCATTTTCTTTTTTCCAGGTAAAATGTACATTGCCAATGCACGTTTTAGTTTAGACCATTGGAAGTGTCCACAGAAGAAGAAATAGCACATCACACACTTAACATTCCCAGCAATTATTCGGTTTGATGGTATTGGTTCAAGAGATTTGTTTATATGATGACCACTGAGAGAGGGGGGGGTGGGGGGAGAGGGAAAAGAAGAAAGGTTCTTGAGTATAGGGAGAAAATGCTTTAAAACTGAGTCTATCCCTCCAATCTTATGTCGTTAATAAATAGTGTTTTAATATAGCATAGCACTAGAACAACGTAATTGATACACGCATACCTCCTTAGACACGATCCTGTTTTGTCATTTTTTTAAAATACCCTTGATCATTTACAGTAATTATGAAAATACTTTTGAAACCACAAACAAGTCTCTTTCCTTCTGCACGAACATGCTTCTGGTCCTCATTTTAGGTCATTCTTTCTTTCATTCTTCACTAACCGATTCATTCCACTCACCTATTACTCAATCTACAACCATTTTCAATAAAAAAAAAGAATCAAAGTTCATCAAAAAATGAAAGAAAGAAAGAAAGGAAAATAAAGAAAAAGAGGATATGAAAAGACCGATTCAAAGAAGGGTTCGTTGATTTATCAATTTATCTTATTGATTTGATTTTGATTTTTAGTTGTTTTAATTGATTTCTCAAACGGAATTGAAAATGAAGAACTAGGGCATCCTGACGAAAGCCATGTGCCAAATGAGTGTCTCTCTCGTTGGGATGGGAGAGATGCATCCGAGCCACGTTTCTTCCATTAGGATGTCATAGTTCTTTTTAGTTTGTGTGCCCATGCATGATCACACTGAAAATAACAAACTGCATTAGCTGTTGACCTACGATGATAAAACATTTTGCTTTTAATGTACATGGTACATAGTATAAAAATATAACAATATTTTTAATTCAAATACGGTGAAAATATCTATACAAGATTATGCACTAAAGGCAATATGCATTTAACACTCTCTCTCTCTCTCTCTCTCTCTCTCTCTTTCTCTCTCTCTCTCTTTCTCTCTCTCTCTCTCTCTCTCTCTCTATATATATATATATATATATATATATATATATATATATATATATATATTAGAGTAACCTCAACATGGTGAGAGCCATCAGTTTTAGCTTGATTATCCTAGACACGGTTGTAAGCTTTTCTATTTTGATTTGTTCACTCGGTCGTGATTGAACTGATAGGCTCTTCGGATTTATGGGGAGAGATTGCTATATTATTGGGAGACAACTTAATTATACAAATATAAGATGCATGAATACAAGTTATCTCTTGGGAGAAAGAAAATCTGAATTAGGACTGTTATAACCGATGAACCTAGTCTCATGGAGAGTATGATCCTGGCATAATTTGAACCCTTGCAGCATGCACGCATATGTAACTTAGGAGTGGTGTTCCCAGTGGTGGGTGGGTGAGTGATGCTTGAACATTCCCTTAAGAGGGATACAACAAATATATATATATATATATAGACAGAGAGAGAGAGAGAGAAAGAGAGGTCCTAGATACATAATGTCTTTAGATACACAATCTTGCATAAACATCTTCACCATCCTCACCCGTGGTTTTATTAAGGGTCTATATCATTTTGATCAGTATTATGTCATAACCCATTTAATATACAAGATTATGATCTATGTTTAATTTCAATATTCTTTTTTACTCTTCATGGTCGTCGATGTATGATGAGTAGCCTGTCATAAACGACCCAAGCGATATCCGTCTACTTACAACTCTCAGCAACTTTATAAATCCCCTTCTATCTTTCCCGACCTTGGTGGAACCATGTCATGCATGCCACCGACTTCATAATGACCGTGATTTTGAAGATGCCCTTCGGAGGCCTGATAACCTTAAGTTTGCTTTCTTATCTTTCAGCTAAATTGGACATTCATAATCACCGTGATGATGAAGAGGACAATAAGTAATAAAACAGAAATACCTAAAAGGAGCAATATTTGGATGCGATGGTAGACGTATACCAGCCAAGACGAGAGGGAGGCAGCTTCAATGGTAGCTTGGCCAGGCCGATGATAGCGGCATCGTTTCTCGAGAATGGTTTATTTAACAGTGGGAAAGGCTAGTGGGATCCACTTCATTAATGAGGTTAGAATGAGAAAAGGTCGAGAGAGAGTGCACATTTTAATGTACAAAATCGTACTTCTATTTCTAATCATTTAAATAAATTTTAGAATTGTTTAGATCAGTTTTCTAACATAAGTGTTAAATTTGAGGATGAAATTTTGATATTTTGGTTACTTAATACTTTAATTGATTCGTGAGAAAATCTGTGTGATGCTTTGACTAGTTCTACTCGTAATTGTATTGTATCTATGAATTATATAAAACTCTTTATAAGAATCTTCTTCTTCACAATTGGTAATAATTTTACTTTTGTCTAAGCATATTGATGCGAGGTATCATTGACTAAGGGATATATTAGACTCGAAGTTATTAGAGCTTGAGAAGATTCACACATATGATAATGGGTCAAACATGTTGATGAAGACTATGTCATGGGAAAAATTTG
The DNA here is from genome assembly GCA_036023115.1 of Brasenia schreberi. Classification (NCBI taxonomy): domain Eukaryota; kingdom Viridiplantae; phylum Streptophyta; class Magnoliopsida; order Nymphaeales; family Cabombaceae; genus Brasenia; species Brasenia schreberi. The sequence goes on from JAYKKT010000088.1 coordinate 27,263,420, forward strand.
AAACTTTTTGCTTGAGGATACGTTTTGAGTAGAGGGGGAGTTTGTTGTGTTCTTCCTCAAGTGGAAGAGAGACCCCACCTCATTAATGAGGTAAGAGAGAGGATTGCCATGGGCTTATAATTTTGTCATATTTCTTACCTATTGTTATTCAGTTTAGGTGGTGACAACTTCATTTGAAATTAATAGGGTTTATATTATTCACCATTTTTACTTTGGGGCAGCCGTAACAACACACAAAAATTATGCTTTTTCTTTTTTCTTGGGGTAACTAAATCAAAGGAGTTTCTTATGTTCTTATAGCCGTTTGGTATCTTTTAAGAAGACAATCATATTTATAACATTAATAAGGGAGGTTTGGGATTTATTTTGGGCTCTTTTGAGTTATTCATCGTCTCTTTCTCTAGTTTCTTTGGCTGCTTGATTGGTTTTTGCTACTCGACATATTTTGTTTGTTCATAGTAAGCATGTTGATATTATTATATTCGAAGATATCTTGTTATACTCATCTATTTTATATAGTATAAATTATTATGGACTAGGCCCCATGGATTTTACCTTTCTCATTGAGGGGTTTTCTGTGTGAAACTTGTGTGTTCTTTGTTTATTTAATTTTCTATACATACATATTCCGAAATCAAGAGTTTTTAGGCTTTCGGATGTTATTTTTCGGGTTCTTTTCCCATCAATTAGCAATTAGCAATGTCGTTGCCCTCATCGTCCAAGAAGGCCAAAGAAATTCTACATAGGAGCCATGACTCGAAGAGAGATGGACTGTAAGATAAAAGGAGCAACGTCCACTTCTTTCTCCTGAAACCCTAGATTTCTGCAGAGATGAAGCTACTGATTATGTTTCCATCATTTAGTAGTTTATCTGTGTCTCCTTTATGAGAAAGAAAGAGGAAGACAGATACCTTGGACCAAGATTGCGAGCGGCGTATCCCGTCCTCGGATAATGCAGGTATGTCGTATCATCTTATTTGTTTATGTATTTTATTATCACACTTTTTATATCATATGACCATTTACCTTTTGGGATTCAAATATCTACTTTTGATCTTTCCCATCAAATGATGGAAATGTTTAAGTAGATTTTAGCATGTATGAATGTATACATGGACTATGCTCCCTCTCTCTCTCTCTCTCTCTCTCTCTCTCATATATATATATATATATATATATATATATATATATATATATGCATGTATATACCTATATATAAGTTTATTGTGTATAAAACATATTATAAATTTATAATATAACATAAAAATAAGCAATTTAATCTCAATTACAAAACATGAAAATAAGCCATCTAAAAATAAAATTATAAAAATAAATAATAAAAAACAAATAGTTAATAACCAAGATTAGAAAACCATAAAAATAAATGAACGGGCTGGTTCACCAATTCTTGGTCGGTTTCTTAGAAATAAATAATAAAAACAAATAGTTAATAACCAAATAGTTATCATGAACTTACTGCCTACACGAGTTTCTTTTTAAAACGAACCGTTGGTCCTAAACTTTAGTCAGTTGACACAATTGCCTAATGCCTATCCTCAATATTCTAAACCGTATTAGCTTTTGTAATTGACTTTTGATCAAAACCAGTGGTAGGATCTATATTGAGCCCATATGGGGCATCCGCGCAACCCATACTATAGAAAAAGCAATGAAATAGGTATAACCCACTGTTGAGTCCGTGGAGCAATGAAACAGGCTTTGTTGTTGTTGTTGATTCACCGAAAAGTCAGCGTCTGAAAAGATGAATCAACAACAACAACAACAAAGCCTTTTCTCATATGAGACGGAGTTTATTATTCTGAAAAGATGGAATCAAACGCGAAAATTTGACATTCGAACATACAATATCAATTATTAATTTGAATCTTAAAGAACAAGGAAAAACCTCACTAGAGAATCAAGCATGTCAATACATGCTCTGATGGGGAAAATCATGAGTCCTATGATTACCTTCAGGCTCCCGCTGCGACCAAGGAGAAAAGCATGTGATCTCGTCATAAAAAAAGCAAAGAAATCACTATCATATAAACGACTATATAAAACCTTGTTAATTATACTTGATTAGCTTTACAATCAACATAACCCATCATTTTCACAAATTTGTTGCCAATAATTATTTTAATAGATCATATGTCAACCAGAACAGAGACGTGTCAATGCAAGCTGAAAGTTGATCTGGTCTGGATCAGTTTCTAAGTTGTGGATGGTTAATAGTTAATGTGGCTTGAAATTAGTGATGGACATGAATTGTGACCCGACTAGAAGCGCACAGAGTGGCCCGAATTGGATACAAATCGTAGAGGTCTGTGTTGGTTGTGAAGGGCACGGGCCGATCAGCTCATGTTGTTTTTACATTTTCAATCTGGTTTGCATAATGCCCCTCTCTCTCTCTATACATATATATATATATATATATATATATATATATATATATATATATATATATATATATATATATATATATATATATATATATATATACATATATATACATACATATACATATACATATACATACATATATATGTACATACATATATATATATATATACATATATATACATACATATACATATACATACATATATATGTACATACATATATATATATATATATATATATATATATATATATATATATATATATATATATATATATATATATATATATATATATATATATATATATATATATGAGAAGCTCAAATGCTATGGTGAAAGCTAAACTGGACTGTTTAACGTCATAGATAACTGATCAAAATTAGGCATGAATTGGGTGGTTAAGCAGGAGAGGTTGTTTGGATTGTGAGATCTGGTCATCAAAAAGATGAGAAATCACTATCATATATAAGCGACTAGATAAAACCTGGTTAATTATACTTTGATTAGCTTTACAATCAACATAAGCCATCATTTTCACAATTTGTTGCCAATTATTTTAATATAGCATATGTCAAGACCAAAACAGCGACGTACCAATGCAAGCTGAAATTTCGGTTCTTGATCAGTTTCTAAGTTGTGGCTCGTTAATTGTTAATGTGGCTTGAATTGTGACCCGACTGGAAGCTCAGTGTGGACGATTTGGGTACGAACTGTAGATATCTGTGTTGGTTGTGAAGGGCATGGGCCTGGACATAGTCGGTTCGAATCGAAACCGCACTGTTCATGAAACCAGTGGTAACTGGATCCGATCGAACTGATTCCAGAACCGTAACTGGAACGAGAGACCCCTCGGTATGGTTACGGTTCATGATCTGTGGGAACCGATCTGGAACCAGAATCGGTGGTTTCAAACTGTTGTTAATTATGTTTACTTTTCTAAAGCCCTTTATCATAACCAAACTGTTATCTATAAGAAGGCTGCCGCTTGATTACCGCTTCATGATATGTAAAAGTACTGCACTGAACACAAGACTAACTTTTAACAGCGTATCCAATCCATTCACAAGGAAAATACACAAAGTTGACGCAAATATAATTTAACTTCGAAAAATAGTGGGGGAAAAAGAAAATACACAAAGGGCATACCATATCAAACAAATAATATTATATTGGGTCCATTAGCTCTTTAATAAAATTAAAACAAAATGGGATATATATATGATCTAGCAAGCACATTCAAAATCAAATACAAAGGAATCTCCATCCTCTAAGACGTTTCTTCTCCCCTCTCATCTGGTACTAGGAGTTCAGAATTTCATTATGAAGATAAATTTGCTATTGTTTTTGTCATTCGTCTTTCGCGTTGTGGAAGCCTCTTATATTGATGAGTTCTGCAACAACGCCTCGTACTTCCAGACCGGCAGCCGACGCCACCATCACATGCTCAGCCTCTTCGAAGCTCTTTATGAAGAAACCCCTCCGGATGGTTTCCATGAAGCTTCAATAGGCGCGTTCCCGGACGATATCCATGGCCTCGGGCTATGTCGAGGAGGCGACGTCTCTGTCGTCGAGTGCGAAAGCTGCCTACAAGCTGCCATAGATAGGATCCCCCGTGGCTGCCAATCGGCTGTAATATGGTTTGATAACTGTCTCCTTCGGTATGCTGCTTACAATTTTTCTGGCCACATAGACACCGACGACCGGTGCTACCATCCGTCGTTAGACAATGTGTCATTATCCAATCCACGGGGTTTTGAGAGAGCCCTGGCCAGATTCTTGAAATACATTTCCAGCGATGCCTCTAGTGATTCGAGTTTATTCTTTGCCACGCGAATGATGGTGGTAATGAACGAGTCATTGATGATAACCGGCATAGCGCAGTGCACCGGTGACCTTCTCGTGGGCGACTGCCGGACTTGTCTTGCATCTGTGAGCGATGGTATAATGGGATGTTGCAGCAGGAACGCCGGAGGCTGGTTTCTAACTGGGAGCTGCTTCATTATGTACACGGTGGACGCGATGCGATCTGCGGCCAAGTTGCCTCTGGCGGTGGATTTTTCGTGGGCGCCGCCTCCAGTTGAGCCTCCCCCACCTCCTGCAGCAGTGTCATCCCCACCACCTCCTGCAACTACGCCACCGTCGACAGGCAAGATTTGGCATCGGATGCGACAAGATGCCATCCGCATTATTATTTCTCTCAATACTTGGATTATACATTTCGTCAACCTTTTTTTTACTGCTCAGACGAACTTATTATCCTCCAGTATTCTTATAATCTTAACCTACTCAAACAACAAGATGGCTGCCCACAGGATCCGGCACAAGAATACATATTTAATTCATGCACGAATTAACGGGCGTGTCTTCATGCAAGATGTGTCATGATCACTTGATCTAAACACTGGTGCCGAGGTCATCATGATATTGTCTGCATTATTCTCTAATTAATTCATACGTTAGATGAAATGATTCAGAAATCAAGTTATGCAGTTGTTTTACTATCTTTGACAATGGATGCAGCTAAGCTCGTACTTAAGATCACAGTTCCAACCATCTTGGTGATTATCATCCTCGGAATATTACTTGCAGTTATGATAAAGAAAAGGTGAGATTTCCATGCCATCAAGAGCAAAGTTGTCAAGACTCGAAGCCAACTGGGAACATAGTTCATTCATTTAAGCTGCTTTTTTTTATGTCTATGCAGGTTTATTTGCCATGTAGAAGTAGGAGGAAGTTGAAAAGACCCATCTATTACAAGTAGGAAATCTCTTTCAGGTTTGAAATGCAAGTGCACCACCATTTATTCAAAAACAAGAAGAAAAACATTTCTCGAACTGTTCATATGTGTGTGAAGGTTGTCTTGTACAAATCCAATATGGGCCTGGGAAAGATGATCAAGGGATTACTAATCGACTTAATCTTTTTTGGAAATGCATATAAGATGTACTTTTATATGTGGGAATTTTTTTTATCATATCTGAAAAATGACATTTTATTGGTTGGAACTCCTCTGTACAAAATGTGCGTGTGAGAGAGAAGTTTAAATGCTAATGATTATTTTCTCATTAAGCATAACAAGATCCTGGTATCAAACTCACGACCTTCGTCAACTTGCAGGCCTTTGTAGTAGGCCCCCTATGCAGAAGAGCCATGGCTCCCTGTGAAAGGCCTGTTTTTTCTTTTAAAGAAACACTCAACCTTTTAAAGCACATGAAATTTGCATCATAGCTTGCCACCTTCTAAAATTTGCGTAATGGTATATTACTTAATTCGCAAGTTATTTTATACGTCAGGTTCATTTTCTTGAAACGACATCACTATCTTCCTTTTCAGAATTATGTAAAATATCAAATATCTCGATCATGCATGACCCACCAAAAGGTTGACTGACGATTCCCTTCTTTTTCTTTTTGGTACAATGGGGAGTCCGAAGTCAGATGCACGACCCCCGGTATCGATCTCATGACCTGAGTCAACCCCCTATCCGCTCTTTTTGCTTAATGAAACATATGATACGACAAGAAAGCAAGGCTATTTTGCGCTATATGGATCAAAATTCCATTTTAAACTCAGACAGACACAACACACTAGTACAAATCCAGCATTTCTGGCCGTCAAAATCACCAGAAAAGCATTTATAGCAATCAGGAATGTCAGAAATAGCTGAAAACCACCTAAAAGTCGTGACAAGCTTTCAAAAATACTCCATTATCAACTAACTGCTCGAAAAAAAACATTTTTAACAAATGTTCAACGGCCAAACGGTATCCAATCATTTCTTTGCTAGCCGTCTGAAGTAAGAGTATAACCGTCCGTAAAGTTGGCATAGATTTATTTTGACAGTTTTTATATTTTTAAGAGTTAAACATTCAGGATTGTGTTTCGAATACATTTCAACGGTTTGAACTGCCGAAATTGTTCCGATATCAGTCACAAAAAGTCAAATTTGTACCTTTGACATATCGTTTGAAGATAGAAGTAAATGGTCCCTTCTTTTTCATTGAGAGGCTGTGGCTGTGAAACATGCCTGCAAATGCACGACTCGGTTATCGATTGACACTCACGTAGAGCAAGGTCATTACACCATCATAGATGATGAATTAAGACAGTGTACGAATAGCGAAACATTCACAAACATTATATCAATGTGGGGAATAATTTCCTCGAACGTTCAGCAGAAGTTTCAAGACATCCGTAATTTTGCAAAAGCTCAACGTTGGCAAAGGAGCGAAATTCTACGTGATCTGTTGGTTGTCCAGCTGGGTTAACCTTTTAGAAAATAACGTGAAAGGGAAATTGATATTCGGTCGGTTCGGTTTCTTTACAAATTCTGGATCTTAGTTTCCGAAACGAATCATGCTACTAAATTTTTCATGGATTTCTGAACCAAACCGAATCTCAAAATTCGGTCTGTTCGGTTCAGCTATTCGGTTTTAAACGAATAGCTCACACCACTAGGGCTCTCTGACGATCGATCACTCGAAGTTGGTGAATCCGATTTTCATGAGTAGTGTCACTTTGTGCTTGTGTGGAGAACGGGTCAACCTAAAATAACCTGATCTTTCTCGTGTCGTATCGCTTTGGGTGAGCAGTAGAGACTTTCTTCAGTCACCATTGGTTTCCCCTCATATTTGTCAATAAAGCACACCAACCGGCTTGTGTTCTTTCCGGAGATTTTGTTTTTGAGTGCCCGTGCATGTGTTTTAACAAAGACTGACAACGAAACTCTGAGCGTTAGCCCACCTGACAGGGCTCTCAAACCACACGACGCAGGTAGTGAGCAATGCACACCTGACTAAGGCCTCGACATCATAACCAAAAAAATTAAAATGGAGTCCCGGTATTATAGTGCGGGGGTTAGTTTTGAATACTGTAGAGAACGCAAATAGAACCAATAAATCTCCCAAACTCAAGTACTCAGATGGATCAGATACGATCCTTCTCGTTCCTAGGACTTTTAAGTTAATCGTGAGCAATTGACTTCACCTTCGTCCATCATGATTGAAGAAGCTTTCATCCGCAAACAAGTTAACCTGCTGAGCTAGCTGCCACCGGCTACAACAAACTAAAGACATCCAACACTACCGTGAAGTGGAGCTTCCAAACGGCGTTAATAGAGCATTAACCTTTTGATTGCATTATCAAACAATTGAAAATAATGGTCACCTCCATGCTTCGAACATTTAGAATGATGTTAGCGAAGACAAACAGGCAGTAAACAGTTTTCCAGATGGGCCAAATTCCGTTGAAAGATGAACCAAGAAATCCATCCAATATTGAAGCCAAATGCTGTTGACCACGCAGCAGCAGCAGCACAGAGAGCGAGAGGGAGAGAGAGCAACAAGAATTCATTCGTCCCAAATCATTTGGGACAGTAATATCCACTTAAGCTTTGAAGAAAACAGAAAAGCTACTTGCCTGGTACGCCGCCGTACCCTCTCGAGCAATCAATCAGGCAAGCAAGCACACCAGCACCTGCAACAGCACGCAAAATGTTTGCACCAGCACCTTTGAAGAGTGACTTAGCACCTTCATTTGCGAGGATTGTTTGGAATGCATGCAAAGAGCTCTTGTACTTCACGGCCTCGCCCGAAGTCATCATCATCCTTCTGCGGACTGTATCAATGGGATATGATGCAAGGCCAGCACCAATTGTGATTCCCCATCCAAGGAGGAAACTCGCAAGGAAGCTATCCTGCATATTGATCATGCAGAAAATATTTGAAGTACATCAGCAACGCAGAGGAATTTCATTACGGAGAGAGAGAGAGAGCATTGAACTGACCTGCAAATCACCGACTAGGACCACGGGTTTCAAAGAATCGTACATTCCAAAGTAAAGACCACGGTACACAATGATTCCGACACAGGAGATGTTGAAGCCACGGTAGAGTCCAGCAAGGCCATCTGACTTTAGGGTCTTCCTGTAGACATCAACAAGGCCATTGAACTGCCTTTCTCCTCCCTTCTTGGCTGCCTTTGAATCATTCGCCAGACGGGTTCGGGCATAGTCCAAGGAGTACACAAAGAGGAGAGAAGAAGCACCAGCAGCACCACCCGATGCCAAGTTTCCGGCAAACCATTTCCAGTAGCCATCCCTGTCTTTCTTAAAGTTGAAGAGGCGCTTGAAGTAATCCTTGAAAGCAAAGTTCAATGCCTGACAAGATTACAAATTTGTGAATAAGCAAACATCAGAAAAGCAGAAACGGACGCGGAATCAATACCAACGGCAGTGGCTACTTGTTTCTTTCAATCAATGTTGTAAATGTGAGGACGTATCCCATATAGCCACATTCATGAAAACGACTAAAAGAATCTGAGAAAGCTTGCTGCAAACTTTAAGATAACCAAAAATTACGACTGCCTTTACAATGTGGTATAGGCCGCCTCATAATGCTCCTCAATCAAACAGCACAAAGATGTTAAACATGAATGGCTAGTACCAAAAGAAAGCGATTGTTGAAGTACCTGGGTGGGGAAGTAACGGATCACATTCGCGGTGTTCCCTCTCCACAATGCGATCATGCCTTCGTCCTTGATTGTGCGGCCGAAGCAGTCTCCTATTCCCTTGTAGGGTTCAGAAAGACGGCCGGCTTTGATCATCTCATCCTGGTTCTGGATCAAGAGCTTCACACGCTCAATGGGCGCAGCTGCAGTTTTCGATACAGCGGCAGAAACTCCTCCCATGAGAAAATCAATAAAGAATGCACCGGCCCCCTTCTCTGATGGTGCTTGGACAAAAACGGGCGATACAGTCATTGCTGGCAAGAAGCTAGTGACATCACTTTTGCTTCCCTGCAAGGCATTTTGCAAACCGCAATTGCCGGTAGTATGGCTAATGTCAGACCCAGCGATATGGTGAATTGTGGAATTTCTGTTCGGCAAACTTGGAGAGAGTCGCGAATAGAGATAGGATTGTCCGGATAACTTTTGAACAACAGAGGGATAATGCGGCTGCTCAGCCATTTTACTTTCTCAGCAGACCTGCAGGAACATACATAATTACAACGTATAGCTTAGTATACATGGAAAAATGAAAAGCATTCTGGGATAAATGAGGAGTTAAAAAGCAAGCATATACATCATCTCATGTCTAATAGAGTACCGCAAAAACATAAAATGAAAAGCATCCTTAAACGAAAAGGGCAAGGAGAAGGTATCGAAAATAACTCCATAAAGGAGCGGTTCCCCATAAACATTATTCAGGTCTCCTTATCTCTGTGATGGAGCCAACTCAAGCGTCCAACATATACCGACATGAGGAGCCCATTCTATACTTAAAAACTCAAAGTTAGAATAGAATGTACTCATCAATCATCATACCCTAAATTCTCAGCAAAAAAAGGAAAAGAAGAGACCACTCTCACCACCGCCACATAAGTATTATCGTTCCGAGATGCTAATTCATATTAACAGGCTAACAATTTTTTTAAAAAAATGCTCTAATAGAAATTTCTCAAAAGGAGCACAAACTTAAAAAGTTCAAATGCGATGTTACAAAGATTTCGTTTAGAAAATGGACGGCGTAAAATGAATTCAAGCTTATGTTATACTCGCGCCTAAGCTAGGATGGTCTCCAAGGCTCATAACAACTTCTAACGAATAATGAAGGAAATCAGATGAAACATGAGAATAAACGGTCCATTAACTTAAGAATCTAAATACCAACATAAATAAAGAGCGCAGAAGACAGCCAACACCGATGTCAGACTTCCAGATCGAGAAAACTGAACTTTAAAAAATAAAAACCCCACTTCGTCCCAGCATTTAAACAAAGACAAAGACCAAAGTAGGTTCAGAAGGGTGAAGGGTCCCTTATGTGAATGCAAACTATTGATGCAACCAAAAGATGCTTCTATCCAACTAAAGCTCAAAAGGCAATCTTTGCGCACCCCCAAAAACCCAGTGACTCTTGCAGACCAACTCCAGCAATATCAGGCCCGGAAAGAACGAAAAAAACCCACCCCCAGGCAAAACTACAGATAACAAGCTTGTTCAAATCAGCGCCAAGTATCACTATCAGAGGAAAATAGCTGCAAGGAAGGACAACTTTATGCAGCAGAGATGCTTGCATCTACAGACGCCTGGGCCCTCATCGTGATATCCTCAAGATCGGTGCCCGTAAAACAGCATAAGCAGTTGTTACGTGTAGATGCACGCATCGCTGGTACAGAAAAGTGGGCGACAAACACATGCGGCGACTAATGAAAACGCCACTTGTTTCAAAGAATTGCACCAACCAATTAGAAACGTTTGTGCAGAAAGTGAACAAAACAGGCGTCAATCATGCGTGTAATAAGGTTCCGGGTGCATATGTGTGATTAAGAGAGAGAGGGAGAGAACGTGATGGGGTAACCCCAAATTATAAAAGAGGTCGAAACGGAAAGGGATTGGGTCAAAAAGAGTGAACCGAGAAATCCGCTCTTGTCAAACATCGCGAGTGGAGAAATAGAGAAGACTTTGACCAATAGATTTCCACGAATACAGGAATGATTTAACATTTCTAAACACTCGAATTAAGCATCTCGAAGATAAATTAATTACATTTCGGGAGACTAAAGGCCAGTTACTTGAAAAAAGAATTAACATTCTAAACCGTAGGATAGTATTCCACGTGTAAAACAATCAAAGTAGACCGAACCGACGACCAATAAAAATTAGAGCAAAGATCTGTTTAGAAAATAAGGTGGGAAGTAGTCACCAACAACACTCCAGGTGAACAATGAACGATGAACAGAAATAACGACAACGAGAAACCACAGATACATGCCAAACAACACTCTACTCAGATCGCACACCCAATCGCATCCAAAAGAACAACGTCAATGGGTATCAATGAGAAAGCTAACTAAAATCCCCAACCTAACCAAAACTGGGTACAAATCTCCTATTTCTGCAAGAAATAACACATCTTCCAACACTACAGTACAGAAAACCAAAGTGTTCAGCAAAGTATGAAAACGATCGCAAATAAAAGACACCCGTTAATCAGATCTCCAGCCCAAACACGCATTTTCATCCACGTCGGAACAAAAACAGTACAAATACGGTGAGATCAAAACAAATTGCAGATCTGAGATTGGAGAAATAAACGAATAAAGGATCAAGGAGGCGAGTGAAGGCGATCACCAAGAAAACAAAGCAATCCAGAAGGAAAATGTGGAAGACAGGATACAGAGGCAATACCTCAAAGGGGTCTCTCCCGACGGGCTTGCTTCCCACGCCCACCTTTGCTGTTCCTCTTCTTCCTTAGAAGGAGGAGCGGCTTTTATATAATAATGGCGAGAGAGAGAGAGAGAGAGGGGAAACCCTAGAGGCATCTTCCCATTTTATTGACTGCATTTCCCAATAATTACCGGATTTCGCTCTTCGGCTTAACCGGATTTTATTGCTACACCCCTCACGTCCGCCCCGTTTGAACAGGCCCCACCCAAAAAGGGCGTCCAAAATGACGCATAACGAAAGCCTTACGTCCGTTCTTTTCGGCTATCGGAGCCTCTGGATCTAGATCCGAACAACTCGAACGATGATGATTAGGCCGCGGTTGGTGGTTCCGTGTGGTGGCAACTCAATTTCGGATTTCGGATTGTGTTTGTATCCTCATCATTTTGTTAAAACAGGGCAACCCGGGTACTACTTTTTTTTTCCTACTTTACATGAACAAGGACTTTCGGGTCATGTTCGGGTCAGGTGTTACGTAGCCAGTAATTTTCTATTCGATGGCATGCTTCGTTTTCATGTTACAAATGGGTCAGTCCAAAAACGACCCAATTCGTTTAAGGTTTGCACTTGGTGTCCTACCACCTAAAGGCACAATGAACCCATGCAAAGGGTGACATATTAGGTTAATCTGATTTAGAGTCCGAAATGAAGAACCAAAATCACATTCGGAAAGAACTAGTTGATTGGATTCGGATATTGGGTATTCGATTCATACAAGCAAAGATTCATAATCAAATATGGTGTTTCAAATTCCAATTTTAGTTAGCGTAAAAATTTTCCACAATAAATAGGTATGGGTCCATCTCCAGGAGTTCCATATGATGGATCCATGGATCAAGATTTGGATCCAGCAGGCTTAGTGCACTTTAGGAGCTTGTTGAAGGTGGTTGGATGACAAATGTAGGAGACGCCACTATAGGATGAATTCGAAATCAAACTTATCCCTAACATTAGGAAAAACATGAATTTAACAAACAGATCCAAATGTAGGGTTGTTCATGAAACCGCCACCAAACCGGCAACTTAGTTTGATTCTAGATGTTTGACGGTCTGGTCCTGTTCAGTTAAAAAAAAACTAGCAATTTGGTTCACGGTTCCAATGTTGGAACCGAATCATGAGAACTGCACTGAACACACACACACACACACACACACACACACACACACACACATATATATATATAAAGTTTATATGCATGTAGATATAAACTTTATATATATGACTTTTATGACCTTATATATATGTGAATATATATAATTTATATACTTATATTGATATAAATCTTAACTTCGCTCATGTAAGGGATCACTCTTGCATCACTCATGTAAGGTATCACTCTTGCATTGCGGGTAAGCTCCGATAAAGGAGGAGAGTTGCGTTAGGCTTTCGACAATCCGAGTAAAACTTTGGGAGACTTATTTACCATGGATTCTACAAATTATGATAGGGTTACATAGAAACAAAGAATCCATCTGGCCAACCCCATATAGTACGGGAAAAGGTTTAGTTGTTGTTGTTGTATATGGATATAAATCTTGATAAGTTTATAGGTTTATATACGAGTTTTATAATCTCATATACGTATCAAATATGGCTGTAGATCCATTGTATTTAGTAAAGTCCTTAAATAAATAGAATTACAGTTTAAAACCGAACCAAACTGGAACTGGTGTTTCTGTCTAGTTCAGTTCTAGTCATATCATAATTCTATTTGATTCTTTCAAAGTTAAGAACCAAGAATAACGGTTTGATTCGAGGTTGAAATTAAAACCAATTCAAACCGAACTGTAAACACCCCTACCCAAATACATGAGGAAGGATATGAAAAATCTTGTCGTTAGGATGAGAATAGAGAAACGTGACTTGCATTCTGTTAATAAGATACACGACAGTGCCCACCTGCTACCTGTCTACTCAACCTGACACGACACAAAAAGTTCGTGTTCATGTCCACGCAAAAGTAACACGAGAAAGGATGAGGAGGACGTGCCTCGTTTCACACCACAAGAAATGAGGGAGCAGCAGCAGACGCCATGTGCGAAATCAACACCAGCACATCTCCAATTCAAGGTCTAAAAATGGCGTGTGCGGACACCCACCATATGTGCCCATCACTTGTAGTACTTAAATACTAGCAAATTCAAATAAATATCAATCATTTATTTTTTTATCATAAATAGTTAAAATTTAAATTTATAAAATAAAAAAATACAAGTGCACTTTTTATAAGTATACTTTATTTACATCAACATTTTTATTTTTTAAAATTTAAATCTCAACCATTTATTAAAAAATAAATGATTGAGATCTTTTTAGATTTACTAGTACCTAAGTGTACTAGCATATACTAGCTTCATTTCAAACAAATAAATAAGCTAGATCTTAAAAAGCCAGGTCATCACCCTCAAGCCAAATCGCAACCCAGTGGTGGTAAACTAGTGTCATAAACTCAACATTTACATTAATCAAATGCCCAAATGCAAAAGCTAGTTGGAAGATTTTGTTTAACACCATTTATTTCTTATATGTGATATACTTGATTGATAATGCTATAGAGTACTTTGATAAATTAAATGATATTTTATTGTTTCTTTCTAACAGAAGCTCTTTATTACTTTTTTTTATATATTTTACCGTTTAGTTTCTCACACATTTTTTTCGTCGGAGTCTCATTTAGCTGTCTTGTGTTCTTCTCATTTTACTTGTGTTACTAGAATTTTTATCTAACAACCTCACTGTATTTTGATGGTTAACTGCTCAATATCGGACTCTACAAAGCTTTGCCACCTAATTTTGCATGATTTTAATATATAGTATGAATGCTTTTTTTATCATTTTAAAAGTCAAAACTTCTACAATGAATTTGAGAAAGCTTATTCATTGGCTACATTATCAACAAAAAGATAAACGCAGTTGCATATATGAAGAAACATGTGCACCACCACAAAAGGTTCTCAACCAAGTAAGCTTTCTGAAAAATTGAATTTTATATCAAAATTTTCATATTAGCGAGAGTTTATCATTGTTTCTATGATATGAGCTCAATTAAATAAGAATGCTAAGGACGCTTTCAAAAGAAATATTATTTTCTGTACCTGCTAAATTGAATACATGGAGGAAAAGGAAACAAGAAGATTTCTTTAAATATACTTCCGCAATTATGTAACAAGTCTTTGATTGTCTTATATTAACCTTTGGCATGATATCTCATCCAACAATCCCGATTTGAGTGTACCACTCACTCCTACGGTACCCTATAATTAATACAAATTAAATAGCTAAAAAGACGAAACCCTTTCATTTTTTTTAGATTTCAATATATTATTTTAAACTCTGAACAATATTTCGAATCAAGGGCCACTTGGTGCGCGTGGACGCTGAGGTCCTTGCTCATGGTCCATAGAATATTTTAATTTCTGACGTCTAACATCACATCCCACGCTCAATTTTAAAGTCCCCACAAGCACAAAGAGTCTGCTCTCTTCACAAAGGAGTCGACTCAAAGAACCATTAAGTTAAGATCAAGGGTTTTATACCCCAGCTTGCAATTAAAAGAGAATCTTCCTTTACAGGAAAAAGTTTCTGTTTCTAATGGATAGATTAAACTTTGAATTTTTTCGAAATAGTGAATTAACTAATAAGCTGTTATGCATAATTGGCCAACCGTATAGTATTTGTTATGTTTTTCACAACCATGATATTGTATGGTGGGCACGAGTATTGTTTATGCTGATCTACCAAATGATAGGCCTCATGTACATATATATACATATATATATATATACATATATATATATATATGAAAATTAGATCCAACCGATTTTTGACATGTTCATTCATACCCACTTATTCTTTTTGGGTGACAAGTGTAATTTAAGATTTTTTAAAAAATTTTAAAAATAAAGACATGATTATTATACTCATGTCATCAAAACAATGAGTAAACAAAGCAAGAAGTGGGTAACATTCTCTCTATATGTATCTATATCTATCTATCTATCTATCTATCTATATATATATATATAACAACAACTAAGCCTTTTCCCATGCTAGACGGGGTCGGCTATATATATATATAAATATATAAATATATATATAAATATATATATATATATATATATATATATATATATATATATATATATATATATATATATATATATATATATATATATAAATGGTTCTTTTATTGTTGGTGCATTGGGGATGCTGAAGCTAGATGCACACCCTCTCTTTACCAAACTCATGACCTTCAACTTGTGAGTCGACATCCTACCCTTGGGAGGTATTGCTCATTGTGCTCATAACAATGTTTCTCATTGTGTAAATGGTATGCTAGAAAGGTTTATCAAGTTCAATGCAATACTATATTTGATGAGGATGAAAAATCCAGATTCACAAATCATGTGGGTAAGATGCTCCAAAATGTTTTAGAAAATCTCAATTTAAGACAATTAATGCATGAATATGGCAAATGAATAACGTGAAACACGATCTATTATTACGTAGGCCTTCAATTTGTGCATTTGATCGATGCGCAACTACTGGGGAACTACTTTAGAGTTGGGGGATGGAAATTTTGTACTACTGGTCCTGTTTGTGTTATGTCACTTCGTGTTTTGTCAAAACAGGTTAACCTGAACATGAACTTGACTTGGGTCGAAACCGTGTATGTCTACATTTCCAGCTATTTTGTGTTCCAGTTTATGTTTAAAATGTCATGTCATTCGTATTCAGAAGGTCGTGTCACATGTTTCCATGTGGGGTTCTCTTTTAGTGTCTCAAGTTGAAACCCCTACACAGAATTGATCTCTTATGCATATGCGACCGGATAATCCTTTATTCACCACCCACAGAACACCCAGGTAGAGCTGCTTTGGCACGAAACCGCAAGTATGCCACCTCTCCCATCCCAAGGGAGCTGGGAGCTTGCTGAATTGTTCTTTTGATTCACAAAATAAATGTATGATATGTTTCTAACGGTTATTTCAAAAATACATACCAAATAACTGCCCAATGTTTAGTTAAATAAGTGAGTGAAACGACACTTCTCAAGTTCTTGTTTGACAAAATACAATAAAGCAAAGGATCGTTGTTCACTTGCTCAAATTCTTGTAGCAGTTTGGATATCCCAAGTACGGAGAGGTCCATATCAATCAACAACAACAACAACAATTAAGCTTTTTCCCATACTACACGAGGTCGGCTACATGGATTTTTTGTTTCCACATAGTCCTAAGTTAGCTCATAATAAGCTAGATCATTCTTTATTGTTTCTTTCCAACACTTTTAAGCTAGCTCATGTTAGCCGTTCTCTATTTCTTTTAATACTTTCAAAATATAGTTTTTTATAACTTCTTATAGGTTCTTATTTTGATATTCTTTTTATATGTTTAAACCACCTTAAACAATATTCTCTCATTTTATCCTCCGTTGATGTCACACATAATTTATTTGTAATAACCTCATTATATATACAGTCTTTTCTTGTATGACCACTCATCCATCTCAACATCTTTATTTTTGTTACAGAATATTTTGTAAATGTTGATGATTAACTGCCCACACTCAGAACCAACATTTGGTCATTAAGTGGTCAGGGACTTGCTCCGATGTCTGGAGCTCGAGCCTTGTGAACGGAGAAAACCAGTACTGAAAGAGCTTTACCCCCATAGTGGGCCGACCTGGATAAGTCAGTGTCCTTTGGTCTTCCATATACCGGTGGTATACTTTACCAAGAAAGAGTATTTTCACCTTATTTTTTAAATTAAAAAAACAAAAAAAGACAGCCATGAAATGTCCTAAGCATCCTACGATATACCCCAATATGTTACTATATGATACGCTCGCATATCTTACTACATGAAAAGACATCCTCCATACAGAATAGTACCATGTAGAAAATGGCAATCACTATGATACCATGTATGCGATCGACTCATATGTATGTTATGTTACAAAAATGAAATATATCATATTTGGAGACTTAAACATGCAAAGGGAAACAGACGTGAATAACCTTTATTAGTAAGAAGGAAAGAAATCATACCCCAAGTAATCCAAGTTTGTACATACGTACAAATTGAATAGGGAAATTCATTGTCACAGTATGTACAAGCAGACAAAGGAAGTAAAAAAAAAACAAGGATGATCCACAAGTTCTTAAGGTAAGATCCGAAATCCAGTTCAGTTGTAGCAAGACGAAACTATGTAAACTATTGATGACACAAACTTCTTATCAACTGCAGCATCCCCCTCCTTGGGCGACGGTGCCATCCCTTCCGCTGGCTGGAATACCTCCTCCATAGCCGACTTTGATTCCATAGGACTGAATATTAAAACAAATGAGAATGACGAAAGCTGCAATTCGAAGTGATGACTCGAAACTGCAAAGAGAAATACATCTAAAATGCACAAAGAGTGTAAAACCAGCGGCTCTCTTCATGAAACTCCTTGAAACTGTGTAAAGAAGCACTCCAGTTTTAACAACCTAGAACCTCCCAATAACCAAGAAAGGCATTGATCCTATTAAACAAATGGTTCCATTTGGAAGGCATAGTAAACAATTGACATTTCTCTAGAATATGCCAAGGTTCACTACAAGTGGTGGACCTAGAAACTTTTTTGGGTGACGCGAAATCTAATTGGGTGAAATTCGCTTGAGGGGGCCATGTATTTTTTCAAGAAATTCAGACCCCTTGTAGACCCTTTTTCGAATTCACAGGATTTCGGGTGAGGCACCTAACAATTCAAGCCATTTGAGGCGAGCTTCCCTACTACTTTAGCAATGGATCCTACACAGTTCTAGCTCTCTGAACTACTAAGTCCTGAATATTTTCTACTGCAGATTTGAAGCATAGAAAGTCAACATATTATAACATTTTAAGAATGGAGGCAATTTTCCACCCTCAGAAGCGATGGAAATTTCTAGAAAAGAACAAAAAATGCTACCAATCTAGCTCCACGATGGAGGAAGGAACAAGAACTTACCTCATTTGAGACATCAAATACACCTTCTTGTATCTTCTTGTAGATAGTAGCTGCTGTACTTATAAAAGCCTAGAGAGAGAGCACTTGAGTACAACAAGAACAATAAAGGAAAGAAACATTATTATCAATTCTACACACCTCCTCAACATTCTGTGCAGTTTTGGCTGATGCCTCCATGAATATTAGACCATGCTCTTTAGCAAACCGTTCACCTTCTTCACTACTGACAGCTCTCCTATGAGCGAGATCACACTTGTTACCAATGAGCATGATAGTCATGTTTGCGTTTGCGTGCTGCCTGGCATCCTCCAACCAACTAGCCAAGTGGTTAAAAGTCTCCCTCCTACCAATCAGAAGGAAAGAAGCAAAAAATTTCACACATATCACCACACCATATTAGTAAGATGCAACAATTGATTCCTCTTCCAAAAAGCAGTTGATCGGTGACAGCACCTTGTAATATCATACACCAAGAGAGCACCAGCAGCTCCTCGGTAATAAGATCTAGTGATTGATCTGAAAGATTCTTGCCCAGCCTGGTGGAAGAGCACAATAAAGCTTAGAATAAGCATCCATCTACAACAACAACAACAACTAAGCCTTTTCCCATACAGAATAAGCATCCATCTACTTGTAAAAAATCTAGAATACTCGTAGAAGAAAAGATGAATTTCCTAAGAAGACCAGTTCAAGCACCAATTTATGTAAATCTCCAGAAATAAACTTAAGACAACAAAGATGCATGGAGAAGAATTATCCACAAAAAAAAAGAAAAAAAATCAAATATGTTCAATTGAGCTTATCAACAAGTTCAAGTTTCAATAACTAGTTAAGCTTTTGGATTCATTTATCTTACGGGACATTTAGTCACATTAGGAGGACAGCCTTCCCATGAGAACTGCCATTTTGCTCATTAGCATGAAAAAAAAAATGACCAACGAGAACACGGTGCTGCCTGAGTAAGCAGAAAGGTTGATTTATACCGACTGCCCTTTTGATGCAATAAATCAGAGCTTCCTTGCAACAGACTTTTGGCATTCAAATTGTTGCAGAAAACACCAGCACAACATGAATGGCCACCAAATAAGGAAACGATCAATGTCCCTTGTCCTGGTTAGGCACCACCCCCCTGAACCACAATCCCTTGACCTACCCAAAGGAGGCAGCAAGGGATACCCCCTTCCTGGAGACAATGGCGCAATCTGTGCCCCTTTCCTCTATCCGGCAAAATGGCCTCCTTTTCATTTGTACCTCATTTTGTGTACGTTTTATTTTCACTTGAAACAAACATCCAGACTGGATGCCTTTTCACAACATTAATATGACGCACCTATACATTTAAGATGCCCTCAGTGAGGAGACCTACTTCATTTTCAACTGACAAAACAAGGACCTCTCAACAACATGGAGTCAAAAGGGACAATGAAAAGGATAAAATAAATTTACAAAGTATTCATCCATGTAGGCAAAATCCTAACCCATTCACTCCACCAGGATGCTGGGAGAAAGGAATTCACCCAAGATAGATCTAATAAGGCCAGATATATGCAGCACATCAATCGACTTATGAAGGAATGGGGATGAAAGGCTTGGATGTTTATCAGATTTATACTAATTTTGTCTGCTTATATTCACAAATCAACAACTAGAATGAAAATGTCGATTATTCAATCACCGTAATAAGAGAAGGGCTATGTTTATGCAGGATGGTGGGAGAAAGGAATTCACCCATGATAGGTCTAATAAGGCCAGATATATGCAGCACATCAATTGACTTATGAAGGAATGGGGATGAAAGGCTTGGATGTTTATCAGATCTATACTAATTTTGTCTTCTTATATTCACAAATCAACAACTAGAATGAAAATGTCGATTATTCAATCATCGTGATAAGAGAAAGGCTAAGTTTATGCAGGATGGTGGGAGAAAGGAATTCACCCATGATAGGTCTAATAAGGCCAGATACATGCAGCACATCAATAGACTTACGAAGGAATGGGGATGAAAGGCTTGGATGTTTATCAGATCTATACTAATTTTGTCTTCTTATATTCACAAATCAACAACTAGAATGAAAATGTTGATTATTCAATCACCGTAATAAGAGAGGGGCTAAGTTTATGCAATATGCAGCAGTCCATGGACATAAAAGCAATATCAAAAGATCCTTTAACAACCTCCATAAAATGTAAAATAATACCAACAATAATACTAAACTAACCGTATCCCATATCTGAAGCTTGATGGGCTTGTTGACAATATTTATCATTCTAGCACCAAATTCAACACCAATTGTTAGGTCATGCACAGGTTGGAAACGCTTGTCTGTGAATTGCAAGAGAAGGCATGATTTCCCAACTCCTGCAGAACAAGGCAAAAGCTTCCAATCATAACAATGCAATACAAAAAGATAGACTCCAATAACAAAGAGAAGACATCTGAAATCATATAGTTTCTACAAGACAAACTAGGACGAAAAAACTATCTTAGCTTGGTACTGACAGTGAATTATGCAGATACATGCTAAAATCCCCAAAGAACAACTACACAAACAAGAGTAGACGTTCGAAAATTCAAGAATTTCTAAACAGAACACAACATTACCCTTCCTCTGGCTGGGGTCCTACCAGATACAATGTGCACCCTGCAGCAATTGGACTCGTGACCTCTTGTCAGAGAACTCAACGCCATTATGTTACTTCAAAACATAACTGCTATGCCCAAATTACAACATAGACTGCTACTTACGATCAAAAGGAAAATTCCTAAACATGCATTACCATAAACTCAGAACCTGAGTAAACAAACATGGGAACCTAAGAATAGAGACATGATCTACTAAACACATGCGAATCGAAAATGGGAGACGAGGAGGAAGCCTTGCCTGTATCTCCAATGATTATGTATTTGAATAGGTAAGCATAAGACATCTTAATCAAGCTTTTTTAGCTTCCACAGATACAAAGAAAAGTCCTGCACAAACATGTAAACATAAAAACATGATACTTTAAATGGGACTAACGCACGTCTTAAAAATAATTTATAAAACAGGGAGTCCTGCAAAAGGCAAAACTTGATAATACTATCCCCAACTTCGTATCAGTGTTTACAGCCCAAACTGCCAAGTGTTATTTTATGTTGTGGCTCTGTTATGTTTCTAAGATCAATTGACACTCTAAGATAATTAATAAGAGATAATTCAGACCCCCAGGAAAGACAACTCATCATCTTCTTCAACAAGATCGGATTCAAATCCGCCAGAAGCCCAAACGATCGTCAATATGACGACATCTTTCATAGGATTCTTCGAGAAACTCAATTCATACCTCCACAAATAACGAAAAGAAGACAACATTCCCCGCGCACCTGTACAAGGAGAACGAAGGAGCGGAGGAGGACGGGCAACGACCGACTTCTGTCCGAATTGCCCGTGTCGGCAACTTCGCTAAGAACGAAGGGGCGAAAGAATCGAGGATCTGTGCGCTGGATTTCGACAATATAGAGGAAACGTGTACGGACGTAGACCCCAATCCGGAGAGACAGACAGAGAGAGAGAGAGGTAACGTGTAAAGCAGGAGTCTGTATATACCTTCCCATGATTTGCCGTTTACAACTGAGAAAGGTGAGCAGGAGAAGATTTGATGACACAGGTACGTAAATGTGTTGGCATCCAGGTAAAGTTAGTGAAACGCTCAAGTGACATTGTAACATTCGTGTCAGACACAAGCGACTCGGAACATCATCCCATCTTTTATAGCGGTTCGTATGGATAACTTAACCGAACCGAAAACCGAAATCATTTCATCTAGAAACCTAAATCATTTGAACTCTGTAAACCGAATTACTTATATAGCGCTAATTCGGTTATTGTTGGTAATTTGGTTTTCATGGATCTCAATTTTCACTCTCGCTCAAGAATACACTTGTATGTATAAAAATTAATTGGAAAGATCTTCAAAACCCTTAAATACTTTATGTATACTAATGATATACATAAATATTGGATAGGCTATCAATAAGGAACATTACACGAGCTTCATCAGGTGAAAATTACATGTCAAGAGAAGACAAGTATACAAACAAGATACGCTCCATCAAGTGGAAATAACATATATAAGAGACATTATATATTCAACCTCCAAAAAGCAAAAAGATGTTAAAAATTACATTAACAAATGAGATATACTGAAGAAGGATGATACAAAGTTACAAAGACAATATAATCTACAAATAAACTCAGGTAATTTCAATAGATGTTGAAAAATAAAGAATTACAGTAACAAATAAGATACGCCAAAGAATAATGATACAAAGTTACAATGACAAGATAAGTTACAAATACACCTAGCTATCTTCCACCTTGCTAACTACACACTATGACACTATTGTTAATGTTGTTAGAGTGGCCATTCTCGGCAACTCTGTCCGGTAACGGTTGGACTGGCCATTCAGACCGTTACCGAAGTAGGTGTTACAGATGAGGCATGTAACCGTCGGACCGTTATCGGAAAATCCGGTAACGGTCCGAATATAGCTGCTCCAGATGAGGAAAACCCAGCGTGAAAAGCCAGGAGACATGGAGCAGTGCGTATAAAGAAAATAAATGAATGATACAAAATATATTGTCTCCTTGGATAAGGCCGCTGTGAGAAAACCTAAATCGCTATCCGAATATTTCCGTTGCAGATCATCAATAGGCTTGGACGTGGGAAGTAGACGCAAGTTTTTTCAGCAACCGGAAAACAACAAATCAGTGAGAGCCTCGGACATCATCCTTCATTGATATCAGGGCCTCATTTTTTTGACCCTGCAAAAAGAAGGGAGGAGGAACCAGAGGGTAAGCAACTACTCTCTATAAAAAAAAAAGAGAGGGAAAAGGGGAAAGGAGGGGAAAGAGGAGTTAAAAATGAGAGAGAGAATGCGACAGGCCAAAACTCTGCAAAAAAATCGCGATAGGCCAGAACGCAGCAAAATCACCAAGACAGGCCAGAACGGGTAGGAAAACTGTGACGGACTAGAGAGAAGGCACGACAGCCACAGGCTAGAACCATCGCAGGCCAGAGGGCGCACCAGAGAGAAGACCACGACCGCCGCAGGCCAAAGGGCAGATAAGAAAGAAGCCCAAAATTGCCGCAAGCAAGAGAGCGGATCAGAAAGCAAAAAAAAAAAATCGTGACAGAACTGTCGGCCGCCGATCGCCTCAAAGGGCAAGAGAGTGGAGAAAAGCTACGATTAGGAACTCCCTCTCTCCCTCTCCCCCATCAGCTGCACACGAAAAAAAGAAGAAGAAGAGGAACACCGTCGGCCGGTGATAGCCGACCAAACTCCCCTCTCTCTCCAAAGACTGAAACAGACTCTCTGTTTCTCTCTCTTCATTTAAACGACTTTAAAACCGTTAGGCGGTTTTTTAAAAAACCGAGGGCAGAAACCATGGTTTTTCGAAACCGCCTCAGGAAACGGATTGAAAAGTCCGTTTTGCCCCGTCCGGTTTTCAGATTTTACAAATCTACCACAGGACAAAATTATGAACATATCCAGATATTTTTAGGTAAAAAGACTGCTTTGCCCTTACTATGCAAAAAGTCAGTTTTACCCTCTAGCAATTTGTGAAAATTATGAAATATCGAGCTGCTTGTTTACAATATTACCCTTCTTGGTTAACCTTATTTCATTTATGCCATTGTATTAAAAGACAGGTCAGTCCTTATACTTTTAAAAGTTTAGAGATTCGGGCTGAGGGTTAAAATTATAGTTTTAACCCCGATCAATTATGAATTCTACAAAAATACCAAAGAGTAATTTTATAAGTCTGTCCTTAGGATTTTTCAGAAATTCTCAAAAGTGGATAGAGTTAAAATTACACTTCTACCCCTGGTATGCTAAAGGTAGAAATTTTTGAGAAAAATTGCAAATTTGTCTCAAGTAGATTATAAAATGTTTTTAGTCTGTTTTTATGATATTATGCATCATTCTAACATGATCCTTGACAATTAAATAGTCTACCCCCGTCATGGAACATGGTCACCACTATCTTGAGGTTAGGACCTGAAATTAATCTTTTTGAATTACCCTTGAAACTAGTAATAGAGTACGAACATATGGTTAAAAACAAGAAAGAAAAATTGCTAGTAGTATAAGATGAGATAAGGTTTAGCTTCAAACCCAACAAAAAGAAAAATAAATCAAAGAATAAGTTTGGTAAGAATAATAACAAAGGCGCTCAAAATTTTAAGAAATCGTAGGAAACCGCTTCTCGGGTTAAGTGTTTCAACTGCGGAAAGATGAGATACTACAAAAGGGACTGCCGCAACAAGAAATATGGAGGAAACAACCTACAACGCGGACAGTTAGAGAAGTAGGATATAATCTGCGTAATTTCAGAATGTTTATACATGGACCGCCCGGTAAAAGGTTTGTGGACAGACTTAGGAGCTAAACGACACATCTCGAAGACAAAGGAAAGAGCAATGAATCTGAAGGAATACAAACCCAGGGAACATCGAGTATACATGAGAAATAATATTTTCTAAGATGTTTTGGGTATTGGGTCATTCAAAATATTTGTACAAGGCAAACCGATTGTATAGATTAATGTATTAATTATGCCATCTATAAGACACAATTTGGTCTTGGTCCCTACCTTATTTAAAAAAGGTTTTGAGGTTAGGTTTATCCCTAATAAAGTGACTGTGAGAAAATATGAGAGAATATTATTCTCCAATGAATTTGATATAAAACATGGACCATTTAAATTTAGTGATAATGAAGTTGGTACTTCTTCTTATATTAAGTGTGCCTTTACTTTTGATGTAAATATGTGGTATAAACGCTTTAGGCATATAAGTATGAAAAAGTTGAGGAAATTATCCAACTTTGACTTATAACCTACATTTGAGGAAAATACTTTCGACAAATGTGAAGCTTATATACAAGGAAAGATGATAAGGAAAGTTTTTTCCAAAGAATCAACAAGAGCAACAACCATGTTGGAGGTTATTCACACGGATTTATGTGGGCCTTTTAGAGTAAAGTCACATCATAGAAATGATTATTTTATAACCTTTATCGATGATTACTCTAGATATATGTATTTATACATCTTGACACATAAATTTGAGGCACTGGATGCTTTTAAAGAATATAAGCAAGAAGTAGAAAACCAATTAGGGCATTGAATCAAAGTCTTAAGATCAGATAGAGGTGGTGAGTATACCTCGACAGAATTTCTTGAATTCTGTAAAGGCTTTGGTATTGAAAATAAAATACAATGCCCAGGATACCTTAACAAAATGATATACCTGAAAGATACAATAGAACCTTGTTGAATATGACAAGGTCTATGTTGTTCGATACCTCTCTACCAAGGGTATTTTGGGGAGAAACAGTAAGTACAACGGTTTACATACTCAATAGAGTACCGTGTAAAGTTGTATTCACTACACCATACGAGATTTAGTTTGGAAGAAAACCCAACCTAGATTATCTCAGGAGGTGGGGATTTGTTGCACATGTAAAGATCCTTAATCAGTCTAGAGATAAGCTAGACAGTAAGTCCTTAAGATGTATATTTATTGGATATCTGAAAGGTTCAAAAGATATCGATTTTATCATAAGGACTATAGACTCATTGAAAGCAGATATGTTGAATTCTTAGAAGATACTAAGAATAACATCTTGGAAAACAATTATAAATGTATTGATGATTTAGTAAACTTAGATTAATCATCTTTTGAGCTCATAGAAGATCTTTCTGAAATGACTGAAACCTTAAGTGGACATAAAAGACCAAAAGTTACTTCATCCTACTTAAAGGATTATCATACTTATCTTGCAAAAGAAGTGTGTAATTCGGTGGACTTAGATGAATTAATTGATAACTTGACTTATCAGCAAGTCATAAAATCATCAGAAGTATCAAACTGGGAGAAAGCCATGGATGAGGAAATTGAATCTATTGAGAAAAACCAGTTTGGGAATTAGGTGATTTGCCAAAAGGAAGGAAAGCCATAGGCTGTAAATAGGTTCTGAAAAAGAAATATAAGATCGATGAGACAATTGACAAGTTTAAAGTGATGTTAGTTGTAAAGGGTTTTTCGTAAAAAGAGGAGATAGATTATGTTGAGACATATTCTCCAGTTACGAAATTTGCATCCATATGAATAATCGTGGCAATATTTGCATACTATGATTTGGATTATATCAGTTAGACGTAAAGACAACATTTCTAAACAAATATTTAGAAGAAATCATATACATGCAGCATCCCGAAGGATTTATGGTTGAAGGCCAAGAGATAAAGTATATAGGTTGAAAAAATCCCTATACGACCTGAAACAATCACCTCGCCAATGGTATTTGACTTTTTAAAATGCCATTATAGAAATTGGGTTTGTGGCTAATAAACTTGATCACTGTGTATATGTCTGGAATAGTTGGAGCCACTTTGTCATTCTATCATTATGTAGATGACATATTGTTGACTAGAAACGACAACGAGATGATTGTCAAAACCAAGTCATGATTAAACTCCAAGTTTGAAATGAAGGATATGGGAGAAGCATCCTATATCTTGGGAATAAAGATCTCTCGGGATAGAGAATTTAGACTCTTATGCTTGAGTTATGAGAGATATATTGACTATATTCTCAAGAAGTTCAAAATGAGTGAATGCAAGTCTGCTGATACACCTGTTACAAAAGGGGTCAAAATAAGTAAGGCTGATTATCCTAGTGAAGGAGACAATAAGCCTATTGTTCCTTATGCACAAGCTGTGGGTAGCTTGATATATGTTATGTTGTGTACAATACCTGATATCAACTTTGTTGTTGGTCTTATAAGTAGATATCAAAGTAATCTTGGATGACAACACTGGGTAGCTGTGAAAAAGATTTTAAGATATCTGAAAGGAACAAGAGACTTGAAACTATGTTTTCAAGCAGATGAACTAAAAGTGGTAGGATACTCAGATGCTGACTTTGCTGGGACGAAAGATGACAACAAATCAACTTTGTGTCAAATATTCTTATTTGAAGGTGGTGTTGTTTCTTGGGCATGTACGAAACAGGGCTATGTAGCATTGCATACATAGTAAGCTGAGTATGTAGCTTGCTGTATGGCTACAACGAGTGTTGTTTGAATAAGCCACTTCATACGTGATTTTAAGTTGGAAATAACCAATGACCCAATTGTTATTTACTATGATAACAATGCAGCAATTACTCTTATTAAGAGTGAAGCTAATTGCTAAAAAAGCAAACATATAATGGTGAAATACCACTATGTTCATGATATGGTTATCAGAAAGGAAATATCCATCTTACATGCTAACAAATGATATGTTGGCAGACCCCTTGACTAAAGGCATAACAAAGGAACTATTCTCAAAACATGTTACAAACATGGGTTTGAGGTATGTTTGATTGTTGTGTAGGGAAATAATCACACAACGGATAAAAATGTTGTATAGATAAATAACCATACAATGGACAGATTGTTGTGAAGGGAAATAACCACACAACATGTATTGATTGCAACAACAATCAAGAATTGACATTACTAGGTAAACCCTAGAAAGGTAAAAACAACCCAGTATGTCAGTGTACTTGGCTCGAATGGCAAAGTGGGAGATGTTACAGTTGTTACAGTGGCCATTCTCGGCAACTCAGTCCGGTAACGGTTGGACTGACCATTCAGACCGTTACCGAGACAGGAGTTACAGATGAGACATGTAACCACCGGATCATTACCAGATTTTCGGATATAGCTACTCCGGATGAGGGAAACCCAACGTGAAAAGCTAAGTGACATGAAGCAGACACTACTCTATAAATAGAGCAATACGTATAAAGAAAATAAACGAATGATACAAAATATATTGTCCCCATAGATAAGGCCGCTGTGAGGAAACCTCAATCACCATCCAAACATTTTCGTTGCATATCATCAGAAGGCTTGGACGTGGGAAAGAGACAGGTTTTCCCAACAACCGGAAAACAACAAATCAGTGAGAGCCTCGGACATCATCCTTCAACTATATCATGAACTTTTCTTACCTTTCTAATTAAGCTGTGAATTTGATAATCATTTCCTTATACAAGGAATCGAACTCATCAACTGAGAGATGGGAGGTTGAGCTCATCACAATTCACATTTTTTATCCTAATAAATGGGTTTAAATATTTAAGTACATATTAAAGAAAAACCAAATGAATAGTATGTGCAGAAAAAACCCAAATGAGAGAAATAAAGACAAAATCTCCAAATTGAATAAAATCAAAATTAAGAAAGAGAGATGAAAAGAGAGAATGTATACCTTGATTTCGTGGTGGTTGCTTCGAATTGAAATAATAAATAAGGAGAAATCCTCAATTATTGTGCAATAGATGGAAGAGACTACGCATACAAAGAGATGCAGTAGACTGGAAGTTGCATGCAATCAGATGTTCTTGCTTGGCCGAGAGAGAAATGCAATAGACAGAAGAGACTCTGCACCATGTAGAGATACAATAGACGAAAGAGTTTGGACTTTGTTAGGCATCAATTCGAAGGAGAGGGGTAAACCGAATCGGATATTTCACAGAATTCATGCATAACCTGTAAATCGTTTTTTTTGGTTCTAGTTCATATGGAACCGATACTGAACCAAAACACCCAACTATTTTTTAAAAAGGAACTGAACCGAACCTTAATGTAACTAAACAAAATGGGACATTTCGATTCAGTTTGGTTATATCCGATTTATGCTCACTCCTAACTGTTTGGGTAGACTTATGAACACAGAATCCTTGGGTGTGTCATGTAGAATATGAACTCAATAATTTTATGTTCTTATGTCATAAATAGGTCACTCGAACGAAACCCGATCCAATTGCATATTCATATGGACAAGAGCATGAACTTTTCTCTGTTATGTTCGTGTTAGGTTTTTGAGTCTTAATTCAGCCAGACAGTAGTTTCATAACATAGACCAAATCTATGCTTCGAAATTTCACTTAATAGTTCGACTATCAACAACTGTTCTTCTTGAGACATGAAGTTTCCTTCATCTCTATATTTTCACTAAATTTTCGTTGTGACTATCGTATCCATGAGACAGACGAAGTAATGATTTTTTTTTTTTTGTTCCTTTCTGTAAAGATAGGAACTTCATTCATAGAAGGAGATACGTAGACCGCTCCTAGAGAAGCATACATCCAACGTATGGGATCTTCCAACATTATATATATATACCATGTTCAAGGATGTTCATGTGGCAGCCTTCCGTTTCAAAGCCCCACTCCCATCCCCATGATGTGGACTAAGAAGGCTTATGTCCCTCCCCAGCATCTCCCGTGGATCCTCACAGTGACCCTTAGAGAAAGTGCCCACTTTTGACATGCTGTCCTCTGTGAGAAGCCATCGAAAGAGAAGACATGCATCCTGTCATTGTAAACTAATTTTCTTATATCAACAAGGAAAAATCTAATCGAGACCTAAAACTTCATGAAACTCTAGCCTACACACCTCGAATCGAAGCAAACTATAGTCTCGAGGGACATGAACTTTCTAGAATCAATGGAGGCAGAGGCAGGGGCAGGGGCTGAGTTCATGGAGTGGAGACCCGCTGTTCCCATCCCCAATCCCCATCGAGGATTTCCCCACTCTTCCCATCCCCGTGCCCTGTTTCCACTTTTTGAATCTATCCCATTAGAGACGGGTTTCCGGGGGAAGCAATGATCCTTTCTCATGAACATCCCTAATTATGATAACCATCTTGCAAGAGCACCATCATAACAATGCAATATGAATTCTTGACTTTTTCGTATTTAACAACAAAGCTTACCCAAAATTCCTCAACAAGTGAGAAAAAAACTTCTCATGGGCACTATGCTATGTGTACAAGTGTAGGCCATACTGGTTATGATAAAAAGCCCATGGTGTATAGCCATAGTTGCTATTAAAGAACTTGTCTTAAAATTGTCCGCTACTTGACTTCCATTACAAACAAAATTCTCCTCAAGCTCAAGTATGAGCAAGCGAGACTTAACTGGTCTGTTCATTACTTATCTCACTTGAGCCGGTCCTTTTCCATAAAAAACCACACCACATTATTATGCTTAACAAGTCACTCGAGTTTGGCGCACGAGCATGTCGAGCTCAACAAGTTGAGTTTGGGTCATTACTAAGTGGATCTTGAGTAGCTTGTTAGCATCTTGACCCACTAGAACCCATATTTTCCACTAAAAAATTGAACAAAATTAAATAAAAGAATGTGCATTTCTAAATTCATGAGCTACAATACAGAGCCCTTGGTACAAACCTAGACAGATTGAAGCTTAGTTGTTGAGTATGGGAAGAGGCTTAGTTGTTGCTGTTGTTTATAAATTGATCATTCTAAACAGATTGAAGCTAAGTTCCATTTTTACTTCGTATTTAAATAGGCTTAGTCGTCAGATTTTCCTCTTGTTATTGCCTTAATTTTTGCTGTATCAAGGGTTCTAGCTTTAAGCTGCTGTATCCAAAAAGTGAAAGCATGGCACAACAAACAATAGTTGAACCAGCTATCGGATAGACTTGCAAGTTGAAGGTCATGAGTTCAAAACCCAGGGTACCCATCTGGCTTTCGCCTCCCAATTGTATCATAAAAGATAAACAAAATCATGTGTTTCAACAATGATATGGACTCGGCCGGGGCCTGAACGTATCAAGACCATGCTCTGGCTGACTCACCACATTTCTTCTCGTCTAAATGAACATCTTAATCTTGGAGCTTTAAATCTTAGCTAGCAAAGTAATCCCATATCGATTCGCTCAGCTCACCAAACGATAATCTTGCTTTTGAGCTCAACACACCGTGAATGAACAAGCAGGAGCAGCCTCTAACATGCAAAAAAAGCGGGTGAAAGAACCACTTCCAGAACTTCATACTTTCCTACCAACGCTTCCACCTTCAATCTGCACTGCGGTAAACAGAGCATTCAAAACAATGAAAGTCTCGTGTAAAAGAGAGTAACCAACCAACCTGTCAATCTTCAACATCATCCCTCTTTCACCATTTAGTAACCAAGGCAGCAAACACAACAAGCGCACAACTTGAGAAGACAAAATAATCCTCCCAGAAGAAATGAAGACCCAAGCTTGCCTTCCCAACACAAACACTGCCCCATTGATTTATTCTCAGACACGAAGATGCTGCATGCACGCACCCAAACACACATCCACACAAATAAGAAGTGGACTTAAAAAGCTTACAGCTATATATTAAACCTTGCCAAGTGACAAAGCATCTTTTCTTCGAGTCAGGTAGATAGGTTTACAAGTATAGGGAGATTAATCAGAGATCAACAACATAGAGAGACTGGATGTTACAACTGATGATAATCTACATAAGAAGGATGACAAGATTGAACTTGTTGGTACCATGTGACTGTCCTCTTCAACCTTTATGAGATGGCACTGCCAATTGCAAAGCCTGGAACCAATTTAACTTGTATGAAGCTACTCAAAAGGCATATACAATCAAGGAAAGGGGCGACAACCCTTCTTTAGTTTCATCAATTGTATCACTTGATGCTGCAACTTCAGATTCTGCATCCAGTGGAAATTGTTAGGTTATTCGTTGGATCAGAGCAGAATTAGGGCTCACATGATCGGTTCATCTTCTGGTCCAATGGCATTAAGCCATGAGACGACCTGCTCTATTGACGGCCTGTCCTTGGGATCTATGCTTATGCATTTACAAGCAATATCAAGTACAGCTACCAGCTCCTTCTCATGATCTTTGTTCCATATCAATGGCTCAAACACATCGGCATCCTTCTTTTCCACCACCATCTGCCGGACCCAAGAAACCAAGTCCCAGCACCCCTTCGACTTGCACACATCCACAGGTCTTTTACCAGTAAGAAGCTCCAAGATGACAACTCCAAAACTGTAAACATCACCCTTGAAGGTAGCCGTCATGGTCTGACTATATTCAGGAGGAATATACCCCAATGTGCCCACAAGATCGGTTGTCACATGAGTATCGTATGGGTTTTTTAGCAATCTTGAGAGCCCAAAGTCCGCCAAGTGGGCTTCAAACATGTCATTCAATAGAATGTTGCTCGATTTCACATCACGATGGACGATGTTTGGGACACATTCTTTATGCAAGTATGCCAGCCCTCGTGCTGCATCTCTTGCTATCTTCAGACGAGTTTCCCAGTGCAGTTGCGATCCTCCATCAGACCTCTCATGCAACCAATAATCCAAGCTTCCATTTTCCATATAGGAGTATATAAGCAACCTATCATTACCATACCTGCAATATCCTCGTAGAGGAACAAGGTTTCTGTGCTGAGCTTTTGAAAGTGCTTCTACTTCGGCCCGAAACTCACGATCCATCTGACAGCAATCACCTGAAAGCCTCTTGATTGCAGCTTTCGTGCCATCAGGCAGGTTTGCTTTATAAACAAGACCGAATCCTCCGCATCCAATAATATTCGCTTGGTCAAAGTTGTTAGTAGCTTTCAAGAGGTCGCAGACAGTCAGCTCCTTCCCCTCCAGATTCTGAAATAGCAGGACTAGTTTTGCGCCCAAGTTCTCAGATATTTGGTAAGGACGACTTATTTCACCCTCTTCTTCATCAAATCGGTTCACTACTTCCCTCTTTGACATGTTGAAAAGGAGAACTGCTAGAAGCAATGCAATACCAACCCCAATACTGATTGTTATTCCTAGAACACTTTTTCTTCCAACACCGCTTTTCACAGCAGAAGCGCTTGAGGCATTCGTTGCATCACAAGGTGAAACTGGTGCACCACATAGGCAAGAATTGTTGACGAAATTTAAGTTGGAGAAGCTAAAGAACTGCCCACCGGAAGGAATCTGTCCACACAAGTGATTATTTGCGACACTAAATCTTGAAAGGAAGGTGAGCTTCTCCAAAGAGAGTGGGATTAATCCAGAAAGATCATTGTCCGAGAGATCCAACGCTTCTAAGTTGTACATATTCGAAATAGAGTCAGGAATAGTTCCTGAAATGTTGTTCCTGCTCAAATCCAACACATGTAAACCTCTTAACTGACCAAACTCTGAAGGTATCGATCCATTAAGCCTATTGTTGCTCAAAAATATTGACGGAGGAAAACCTGATATCTGGTTGTATTGCATACCGTTGGCACTTTGGTTCCTCTTCACATACAAGGGGATATTCATGTATGTGCTAGTCCCTAAAGATGAATTGACTGAAACAAGGCTCTTAAGCTTTGTCAAGCTTACGGGTATTTCTCCTCCAAATGAGTTGTTCGAAAGATCCAAGTAAAACAGGTTCTCAAATTCACCAATCCAAGATGGAATGCTTCCACTGAAATGATTCCATGACAGATCCAGTACTTGTAACTTTTTGCACTTAAGCAACCATGCAGGTACTTGACCAGAAAGGCCACAATTCCCAACCCCTAAGATAGTTAGCTTCTCAAACCCATCTATATCATCAGGGAAGACCTCTCCTTTGAAATTTCTTGCCAAGATGAGAGAAGTCAGGTTTCTACAGTTCTGCAATACCCGTAATGCTTTTGGCATGTTTGTGAAGCTATTATTTGACAAAGAAAGAAATGAAAGAGACCGAAGTGTTCCAAACTCATCAGGTATTTCACCACGTAAATTATTCTTCGCGAGGCTCAAAGTTTTCAACTCTTCGCAATCTGATAAACTAGGAGGAAGCTCACCCACAAACTTATTAGTGGCAAGATCAAGTGTATGGAGTTGAGCCATACCTTTGAAGTTGAGGTCTATCTTCCCAGTAAAAGAATTGTTCCGAAGGTCCAGCGTCTGTATTGAAGAACAGAGAGCAAGAGAAAGAGGCAGATGACCTGAGAAAGAATTCGAGTGCGCAGCTAACTGCTCCAATCTTGTCAGATTTCCAAAAGCATCCGGCAGGGAGCCTGAGAATCGGTTCCCAGAGATGACCAACAATCTAAGATTAGCAAGACTGCCAATCCTTTCACTCAATTCACCAGAAAAATTATTTGTGAGGATCGATAAGTGCTCCAACTTTGTCAAGCTAAACAAATCACTGGGAAGCTCTCCCTGGAGATAATTAGATCCCATAAGCAACTGGCTCAAAGAAGCACAAATGCCTATGCCTTCTTGAACCTCGCCCCGAAAACGATTGTTTGAGAAATCAAGAACCTGAATCGTGGCAGATTGATTACAGAGAACAATCGGAAGGGGGCCACTGAAAGAATTATTGTTCATGTTTAAGCTCACGAGCTTCGGATAGACTGGCATTGAATCAAGAAGACTACCATTGAAGAAATTACTGGAGATGTTAATCCATCTGATCGAATTCAGTCCAACCAAAGAACCCCATAACTCATTGTAACTGAGATCAAGAAACTCCAGATTCTCCAAATTCGACATTTCTGCCGGCACTTCACCTCGAAGCGAATTCATCGACAGGTCAAGATACTGCAAAAGATCCAACCTAGCAAGAGAAGGGGAAATCGTCCCTTTGAGGCCCTTGCCGCTCAAATCCAACTTCACCACCCGCTTGGAACCCGCATTCGCTGCGCTCGCACAATAGACACCTTCCCATGCACAGCAATCCGAGCTATTTGTCCAACTCGAAATGATCTCTCCTGCCGTCAGGTTCCCGGAGAAACCCAACAACGCCCGTGAATCGCCCGCATCACAGCTTCCTTCTGCACTCAATACCGCCCCAAAAAAGCATAGTAAAACCACTACCACCATCACCAGTAATCTGAGAACACTACCGAACTTGATCTCCATCAGAAAAACCTCAAAACCCAGCACCAACAAGTTGAAAGAAGAACCCTAGCTCACTGCCATTTTGCATAGAGGAGAAAGAGACCTCATCTCGACGAAAACTCCCATTATCTTCGTCTACACTCCTTTATGCCCAAAAGAGAACAAAAATAAAATACCATCCTCACATTTCTTCAAATTGAAGCAATGGTCAGCATTGTCCCGTAATTCAAAATTCGAAATAAAAAAAGACTCTCTTCTTCCTTGCTCAATCATGGGAAAGCATTAGGGAGTCAGAGAGAAAAGGAGAGGAAGACGGTTGTCTCTTTTTGTTTCCTACGTAATAAAAAAAGAAGTAACTCAGCAGACGAGCAGACGGAGAAAAGAAATGGAAGAAGGAAAGCAAAGGCTGACCATAAACCTAACCTAACCACGGTTGGTGCTGCCGCTTTCTTTATGAATGATGGGATTCTATCCGACTCTCTACCTCCCTTTCCTCTTTTTCTCCCTCCCATCCTTTTATCACAGGCCTCTCGCTGCTCCACTATGAGAGAGAGAAGGTCAACTGAAAGGAGCTACGTAGTGAATTGTGAGCTGGTTTGCAGCGTTGCGCTCGGCGGACGTCACGCGTTGTTGCCGTAGAGAAACAGTTTTCTCTCTCTCTCTTCTCACCCTCCGCATATATAGTCACGGACCCACTTCAGGGCGAGGTGAGAAATGCGTTCTATTTTAAAATCTGATTTTTTTTTAGATTCATAACAAAATACAAATATCCTATGAAAGTGAAATACAAGTGTGCCTCATTAAAAAAATCTCTCATTTCACCAATATATATATATATATATATATATATATATATATATATATATATATATATATATATATATATATATATATATATATATATGATACTCGTGAACTGCTACTCTTATAAATCAATTATTGAGAAAAAATTCATTTATTTATCTATCTCTTTCTTTCTTTATATATATATATAATGCTCCCGAACTGCTACTCTTATATATCAAATTATTGAGGAAAATTTCATCCAGTGGTTTAAATAAAGCAAGTTCAATTACGTGCATAAAAAGTTCGCTAAAAGAAGTTTCCTTCCTTGTATAGATAAGACAGCTACGATTGTTTTTATCTTAACTGTTGAATTAGATTTCACTCAATAACCTGAGGTCAGAGCTTCATATAGTGTATATAAGTATATTATTATATGCACACACACACACACACACACACACATATATATATATGAGTGTGTAATATGTTCATGCACAATATACAAAAATACACACACAACATTCTATCTCTCCTACATTTTACCTGTAGCCTGCAACACCTTTTCCCATCATTTCCCAAGAACAAGAGAGAAATAGAGTCAAGACACACCTTAGGATGCCTGATAAATACATTCTCTACTATACATACACATATATATATATATACATATGTATATATAAATGCATTCTCTATTATATTTATATATATATGTATAGAGAGATGATTAGTGGACAAAAGAAATATGACACCCCACTTTAGAACTAATAATTAATCAAGATTATGCTTAAAGAGAAGTGATCTTTGTCATATTTATTAGAAAGGTTTCCACTTGCTGCTGTGTGGAAGGATTTGCTGAATTGAAGAAGTGACACTGAAAGCACCCAAGCAAGTGGTAGACCCATTTTTTATTGGAGGCCTTTGACTTCCTTTGATCAAAACCAAATATAGAATTAGTTGCGTAATTTCCACATTGAGAAAAAAGATTCGTACTTAAATACAGATTATGGAGTGCTAAACAAGTTTAAGTGTTAAGTTTTCAATAATAACCTTTTCAACCTTCTTGATTACAACCTGTAGAATGCAGTCAGGTATACAGACACTGGGTATCGAACTCCTGATCTGCAACTTGTGAGCTAGCCAGGTGAGCTATTCCTCTGAGTGGGTCTTGAATAGTAACCTTGTAAACTTAAAAACTTAGGCAACAATGATCCTCATAATATGAAACTATTATGATGGTTAATGGAATAAATTAGGATCACCGTTCAATCCGGTACAGGGCGGGTAAACGAACCGAGCTGCTAGTAGTTCAACTCGTCCCTAGCTTGTCGGTGTTTGGTTCGTGAGAACATACAGAGCTGAACGTGGAAGCGCTTCTCGTGAGAGCGTGTTGCATGGCATTTGAGAAAGGTTTATCTAAACCATATTCAAGGCAATTGTATTAGGGAAATTAAGATAAATAGAAGGTAATTTCTTTTGTTTCTTCACAAAAACTATTTCAACCGTAACTTCATGCTTTGGTTTGAATCCTTGTTGTGTAATGTCATGTTTGTCATGCATCAAATGTACCATTCAAAAGTACCATTATACTTTAATTCAAAATTTTTATCATGTCACTCTAACGATGGATATGATTGAATTATGTCACTCATGTGGTCTGGTAATGTTTGATCATTGCTTTTTAATACAACTAATATTGTCCTCGACTTTTTTTTCAAAACACTTTTTTAAATTTCACTTGGACTATTAAAAAAATAATGGGTGACTAGACATATCAAATATAGACATGATCCAGTTTTCTTTATATATATATATATATGTATGTATGTATGTATATATATATATGTATATATATATAGATGCAAGCTAGCTATACTTATTGTGATCCAACAAAAATCAATCTGATTTTATAAAATTAGATGTATTACATATTTAAGTTTTAGATGCAACCACTACAGCCAAAAAAGCCTGTCACGCTTTTTCTTTTTTTGGTTATTATGCTTTAAAACATTGCAATTCATGTTTTTCATGTTTTTTTCGGCTAGGCACACTCATCAATGCTAGTTGTGTTCAATTTTGCAATATTTACTTAGAGACACATGATTTTAGGAACAACCATAAATTATCTCTGATTAAACTTTCTTACATACTTAGAGATTTTCAATTTTAATTTTCACGTAATTATTTTTATAACAAGGAACTTTCCCTAGGTAAACTCTGGGTTGACATGACCACTGAGTCTTGTGTCGCAGTCCATTGCAAGCAATTGTTGCCAACTCTTTAGCTCGATAGGAGACTAAAAACAACTACCTTAGACCCCCAAAATCTTTTACACCCTTGATATATAATTTATAATCGCTTTAATTTTCCTGATACATTTGTAATACCTAATTTTGTTGGTTCCAAAAATTGTTAATCTCTTGCGACTTTGCTCGCAAATATTTTAACCGCTTTAGGCCTCAATTCGTGCTGAACCACCGTCGGAGGAGCCAAAGATCGATGTTAAGTTGAATATGTGGTTCGAATCTTGCTGGACCCATCGTGTCTGTGGCTACAAAACATTGTTAATTTTCATGATACATAAGGGGTGTTTGATTACGAGACCTGAGCCTACAAAACCAGAATTATAGTTCTAGTTCTTCTTGTGTTTAAATGAGAGCCTTAAGTGCAGTAAAAAGCGGTGTCATACGACTGGACTTAATATCTGATTACAAGACCCACTTGCACCTTCCTCCAAGGATAGGTTAGTGAAACTGGAATTGTAGTTTTAATTCCGTAATTCGGTCCTCATAATCAAACACCACTTAAGGTACAAATGGCCTTTGTCCTGTACTAAACTTAACCTCCAAGAAGGTTCCTCATCACAAAATCAAACTATCATTTCTCTATGAATTCTTAGATTCTAAGCTTCTTTGGTCTTGCGATCAAAAAGGTTTGCCTACTAAGGCTTATGTTAACTACCCTCATATAAGGGATCACTCTTGCATGACCGGTCTCAAGACTAGATAAAGAGGAGGATTGCGTTAAACTTCTAACAGTCAGCGTAAAACTTTGTTGAACTTATTTATCATATTTTACGAATTATGATAGGGCCATGTGAAAACAAAAAATCCAATGTAGTCAAGTATGGGAAAAGGCTTAGTTGTTGTTGTCCGGCTTTTGGTTTGAACAACCTTTACTTGGTTTCTTTTCCCTTTTTCAATTATCAAAATATTCTAACGCACCCACCCACCTTTGATTTCATAAGTTTCACATCAGATCAACCTCTATTAATAGGATAACAGGTATGGGTTCAGATTCATATCTATTAATAGCGATCACGTGAAACCATGAGTTCACGCCTTTTCCTCCTCGATTTATTACCTAAACGTGAATCCAATAATATTCAACTAATTTTTTTTTTCTCTTTACAATGGGAGGGCAATCAGAGCGGCCCACCCAAAAGTTTAGATAATTTTGAAATTTTCAAAAAATTTTAAAGCCTTTATCACTCGAATATGAAGTCTGTCCCATCTAAAACAAAATTTTGGATCCGCCATCGCTTAACGCACACACATGCACCTCCACTAAGAATCAAACTACCCACCAACAGCAAGAACGATTAGAGTGCCCTATCAGTTGAGTTCACCCTCTAAGTTCATTGTATCATTTATGTTAAATACGAGCAAAGAGGCCCTGAGAGTGTTAGCTCAATGGTAGGACTTTCTAGTGTCGCTTTTGGTGGTGGGGAGTTCGACTCTTAGAGGGTGCATGTGTGGTAGGCTTTAGCCTTTTCTTAAAAGAAAAAAAAGAAGAGCAAAGGGTGGGTCCGTAAATACTTAATAAATTGCATGTTGCACGTAGATAAAGGCTTTTTTCGGGCTAACGGTACTAAAACATGCATAAAACTAGCCGATACCTTTTCACCTGAGTCTTCCTTCGGCAATTATTTTTATTTTATTTTATTTTGAGTTGGCCAACTAATTTGGAATGTGGCCATTTTCATTTACAAGCTTTGCATCGAGCTCAAACTAGATTGAGCTCGATCGTGCTTCCATTAAAATCTGAGGATTGAGTTTGATCAATTCAAAAGAATATTTTCAACTAGAATATGTGCTTGAGCAACTTGTTAATGAATTTTCTAAATTTAGGAAAATGTATAATTTGTTAGTTTTGCATATAAACATGTATAAAGCCAATTAGTTTGAGCAGAATTTAAACATAGTATCTAAGTTCTTACAAAAATGTTAGATAAATTTATATTTAAATCGTAAAACTGATCAGACGCATGTACTTAAAACGCCAAAAAAGAAGAAATAAGCCACTATGCTTTCTCTTGGACAGGCATGGTCGATTTGGAACCGCTTAGCAATTTGAACCAGAACTGAACTGGGTCCCAAACTAAAACTGGCTGAACCAAACCATGAGCATAAACACTAAGCAAACAAGGGACCTTCAAGTTAGGTTCCGGTTCCTAGCTCCTGGCATGGATGCAAAACCGGGCTCGGCGGTTCAGACACTTCTGGTTCCCATTTCATTTTATAAGGTTTTTTGGCGTTTCTTTTTTTCTCCTTTTGGTTCTCCTTTAGTTTTTGGAACCGACACTTGTGAACTGCAAAGGGAACGGGGTGAAATGCGGTATGGTTACTGTTCATGGTTCTGAGTAGGTCGGAACTGATGGTCCCGGCCCATCCGGTTCTACTACACCTGGAACCGGCGCATCTATTGAATGTCTGGATGATTTATAAGCTGAGCAACCCAAGAAGACTGAACTTTTTCTAATTGCTTCTAAATCCGTATGATATTATGATTAGCTTTGCTGATTAAGAAAACCAAAGCAACTATATTTTGTCATGGTAGAGTGCATTGCGTTCGAGTGCACATGAGATTTGTTGTATATCGAGGCTCTCTTTTTACGACTATTATAAGGAGGTGCAAACTGGAAAAACTTTCCCTCCTGTATGTTTGTAGGAAATCATTTTCAGGGGAAAATTGTGTGGTTTCACGACTGCTTCTTTCTGTCTCAGCTTGAATAGGTAATAAATATTGAAAATTTTAAATAATAAATAATGTCACAAATTATTAATGAAAATTTCAAGAAAATAAAGGATGGAAAAGAAGGAAAGAAAATTTGTGTAGCTTTTAGAGTGACCTAGGCTGGAAATTTTTGTGACCAACTCACTGGGACACTTCTAATATGGTACGACTCCATGTTTGATGCTCCGACACCTGACACTATTACTCCCATGCTTAACTAAAGCTATCTATTTTAAATACTCTTCTTAGAGCTCCATCTTAAAGACCATTTAGTGATCCGTTAGAGAGATGCTTTATGGAAATACTTGTTAAATGTGTTTATTACATTACAAATAAAAACCTATGTGCTCTTAGTTTTATGGGGTTATCATATATATATATATATATATATATATATATATATATATATATATATATATATATATATATATATATATGTATATATACAATGAATGATAGGATCCTCCATAAATATATAATTTTGGTCCTTGAATATTCCATGATTTTTTTTATGAATGATTGAGGATGACACTAATAAAAATATTGTTCGTCACATAAGGTTTATATACAGTGTGTGAAAGGTAGGTTGTACTCAATGAATTTAATATTCACAATATAAAAATAGTAAACCCATTACAATAAATGAAATGAAAACCACAACTTTATACCATTTTATAGTTATTTAGTACTATACTGATTGAATATATATATATATATGTGATAATTGGATTCTACCTATATTGACAACTTCCTACTCATTTACCATTGTTAGGATCCTTTGTCAGGATCCAATCACTCTCTCTCCATATATATATATATATATATATATATATATATATATATATATATATATATATATAAAAGGAAAACTTCTTGTCAAATAATCATAAAGGGTTAAATGCCTTGATTGGTGCACCATATGATATCTCAAATGCGGCACCTTTTTGTGACACAAAAGCTATCCATACGCCTCTTTTAATGAAAAAGCATCATGTACATTTGATTGCCATGATAGCAGGCTGGTGCCGTAGACTAGGCTCCTATTATATCTTGGATCCAACACCATATTGCATTTAATTATATTTCGTGCCACAAAATAACCTATTAAAAATTATCAAGTACGTGTAAAAATAAAATGATTGGTACTAAGATTTTGAGTCCCTTTCTTTTTTAAAGGCAACTCGGGTTAGAGAAATGAAGTATACAGACGTTGAGAATCAATTAGTGCATCCCGCAGTTAATCTTTGCGGTAAAGTTACAGAACTGTACAATACACTAAAAATTCAGTTCTCTCTTTAGGTTGACTTGTTTCTCACACGAAAACAAAATCACAAGACACGAATATGACCTACACCATGTACTAATGTTTACATGAAAACCCGATACTGAAAGCAAAATTATAAAATTTGGGTCTAATTCAAATTCGTATGTTCGTGACACGAACATAAAATGACACAACACGGACACTACCATAATAAAAATTAGCAACAAGCCACAATCACGGGGCCAAACCTTAATGAAGACAGCTTTCATTACGAGTTAATAATAATAATATATTAAAATTTCCTTATTACAAGCCATGAAAGGAGGGGAATCATCAAGCCCACCAACTTTCGTCACAAGACGTTGACAAAGGAAAGGAGTTGTTGCATAATATCAAGCTATAAAGCAATAAGCTACATCATGCAAGTATAGTACGAGCCATGCACAGTCTACGACAAGGTCCTTCAATACCTAAATTTGAGCTCTCTCTCTCTCTCTCTATCTCTCTCTCTAAATTGGCAAGTTGGGTTGTCTCTCTCTTCTTCTTCTTTCTCCTAAATGGGCAAGTTGGGTTATGCATATCCTTATAGATCCACACCCAGGGTATCAAACTCGTGACCTCCTTCAATTAAACCCCTTGAAGTCAATCTCCTAATCAATAGAGACGCGGTTGGAAGTACTCACATGCCACTTTTGACAATGGCAGACCTATTGATGGGCGAGGTGAGCCACCCACTTGAACCAAAGTCTAATAAGTCCAACAGATCAATATAAGCAATGTGTTTCTTCTTTGAAAAATTATATAGATCACCTCACCTGAATTCCATGTACCTGAATTTCGATTGACCCGAAAATCTTTCTGGGTCCACGGCTGAAATTTGGCACCAGAAAGACGGAAAAATTATGATGTATGTATTGGCACCAGCACTGATGGATTGTTACTTATGTTTGTTAAACTAAGGCACAGGACATGGGGATCACACAGAGCAAGAGTCCTAGCATATGGGTTTAACTTCAACCTTGTGTCGATGTCTCACATAGTGAACGATCAATCACTTTGATTGCAAATAAACCAAACCAAAACCAAGCCTTTTCTCTAACGACGTCGGCTATGTGGATTCTTAATCGTCATTTTCTTTAATCATGTGTAAAAATTGCATTGAACCTCCAAAGAAGATCCAACCACAGCCCGAAGATCCGTTTATCGCAAAACTTGAGATGATTAAGTGAGATTAATTAAAAAAAATTCTTGATACTAAACACTCTCTGTGTGCGTGTGTGTGCATGTGCATGTGTGTCCCTGAATGTAGAGCAAGAGAAACAAGAGCCTTGGATCAGTAATGATAATTCCTGTGAACCTTACCAAACCGAGTAGACTTTTGCATGTTTTTCTTTTGACAAACTTGTAGAGACCCCACTCATCAAATGCAACCCTTAGTCGAAGGGTTACGAGTAAGAAAATGGGGGCCTGTGGTTGGAGAACAGAAAGGCCTAAACCGGAGTTCATGCATGATGCAGACATTTACTAACATATAAAAGCAAGGTACCCCAACCAAAAGAGGCCACTTAGTGGAATATTGCAGCAACCACATTCATTATTTAATGTTGAAATATATTCCCTAGTAAAATATTTGAATATTGATCTAGGTAGCTTGGATCATATAATTCAGATGGACATTAGTGTCTATCTTGATTTGGTTAATTAAAAAATTGTGATAATTCTTACTTTTGCTTACCCAAATCTAATCTAGAAACACCCATTGCTTAATTGTACTTATGACACTGAAAAACATACTTCATTTTTTTTCTTTTGATTGCTCGGGAAACCGAAGCCTTACACACACGAACACAGATGCATGCCTGGTGAGTTGAACTCACGACTTGCATTGTGGGAGTCAGAGAGCACTGCCACATGAGCTAACACTCTCTATGGGTGCTTCACATAATTAGATAATGTGGGATATAA
The DNA here is from genome assembly GCA_036023115.1 of Brasenia schreberi. Lineage (NCBI taxonomy): Eukaryota > Viridiplantae > Streptophyta > Magnoliopsida > Nymphaeales > Cabombaceae > Brasenia > Brasenia schreberi. The sequence goes on from JAYKKT010000088.1 coordinate 27,307,795, forward strand.
TACATAGTAATTCCCTCCCTAAGAAGTTCTTCATCCTGTTTTCCCTACCCTAATGAAAATTCTAGATCCACCACTGACCATGACGACAATATATTTATGTGTATAAATGTATACACAATACAGACATTTATGCACGATATATATGTACATGAATAATGCATGATGTACTTGAAAACACGAACTGCTTTATCTGAAAGAACAGATACCAGAGACATAAACCCGTTTTCGAAAATGGCTCAAATAACTTGAGTGGTTACCTGTAAGTTGAACTTATTTTTATGCAATCACATATTCCCCCATGAATGAAGGTCGCAACCGATGATTTATGAAGAAAACATCCACATATATTACTTCATGCAGTTAATGAATTACACAAGCAGTATAAGCAAAACCATTCCAGGGAATTAGGTTTAGTTGCCTACTCGTCAAAACCTTTTTGCATGAGAGACAACTCACCAAAAATCTCCCATAAGTTGGACTTCAACATAAAGACCCACTTTAGAGCGAGGTGAGGCATGCCTCTCACCAGAAATCTGAAAAATTCCTAGGTCTGTTACTGTATACAAGAAAATAATAGTGCTTTGTGGATGTGAAGTACAAGTACACCTCAACTAAAATACAAGTGCATCTCACCCCAAAAAATTCTTAGGTCCGCCAATGCAAACACACCTTTCCTGTTCAATAGTATGTTACCCAAACTTATGAAAGTTCAAAAATGTGTGTGTAAAGGTCTTTCTAAAAGATGTTATATGTGTTGAACATGTTCAAGTTCAGCTCATCTGTCATGAGCTTACAAGATATCTCCGATGAGAAGCATCGAGGCCACAATGAACTGCATTAGAGGTTAAGAAGACATAATATACAACTTTAAGTTGGCTCTGTTACCTTTCTTCATTGCATTTGCCAAAAGTTTAAAGGCACTGTTAATTATACGATGTGGTACAACTATATCTGTTTATTTACTGTTGAGATTATGTACTTGTTCTTTTATTCATCGATCTTGGACTTGTAGAGGTTTTTGGGATTCTTGTTGTTGTGGGTGCACTGTGCATGGTGATGAATCAAAAGTAACTTGGGTGTAATGTATGTATATATATAGGTAGTGATAAACACTCAAATCCATGCTTAAATATACTCAAAACATCTCTACTATTGCATTGGTATGATTGATGATTGGAACTTGAATTAAAAGTATCATTATACTTTTATACTTTTCATTTAATGCATTAAATGTATTAAATATTTTTGCTTTATCACCTCAACCGTTATATGAATGATCAACCAGTTAAATGCTAAGATAGATTTAAGCACACGGATGGGGTTTGTGCATATACCCACTACCTATATATATATATATATATATATATATATATATATATATATATATATATATATATATATATATATATATATATATATATATATATATGCATATACATACATATATTGGTGAATAAAACCATTTAACATCAAGCTGATCCTTCAAAAACTATTGATTGTCAAGTAGATGCTCATGCTTTGAGTAAAATATTAAGATGCTTTTGGCATCATGCCATTATGGATTACATAACGCAAATATAAGTTAGTGGAGGGCTAGATGGAAACACAAAAGCTAAAAATTATTCAAAATCTTTGTTTTACCTAGTTAATTACTATGATGATCTCGTTAGGACATATTTCAGTACTGGAGCTCAAAATTAGACCAGAAAGAATATCACAATTTATAATTTGAAATATCTTTGATTTCCATCCAAATTTGTTGGTTTGCTTGTGGCTGCTGCTTTGAATGCTGTCCATCTTACTATTATCATTATGGCTGGCATTTTTCTTTGATCTTTCAGCCCTAAAGACATCTTGTATATAAACAGGGCCAGTAGCAGACCTAGAAAAGCTTGTCTACATGGTAGTATGTATTGTTGCCTAAATGGAAATTCTTGGATAGTGGGTGTGTGCGACTCTTTCAGGAGGTGATTTAGCCATATCTGTTGACAAGCGAAACTGCTCGGATCTGTTTGTAATTTTTGGCATCAACAATACGATACAAGACAAATCACAGATGCTGCCAACCCCATACAGAGGCTTTGGCTTTTGATTTGATTTTTGTTGGCTTCTTTCTTGGATGGATAGAAAAATGACATTTTAGATAATGATATTTTGTGAACAACATACTTGAATGCAGAAGGATCAATCTAGAGGGACAGCTCAGACTCACTCCGTTTCTAAAGGGTAAAATATTTTGGACATGAGTACCTCAAGTTTCCCATGCATATTCTCAAACATGAAATGTAATTTGAGAAAGAGGATCGAGTTATCAAAACTGGCACCAACATATGGCACTGACCTTCATTTTCACAACAAGAGCGCCATTGTTGTGCTAGTCACACATCAAATTGGGAAGCACTTCAAGAGATCTACCTTTTGTCATCTTCTGTTTAGTCGCAAAACCACCAGTTTACCAGAAAACCACTTGAGAAGGTATGAAGCTGAAAAACCTAGTCCTAATATTGTTTTCCGATGAAAATCCGGCCAATTCATGCCATGACAATGCTCCAATAGGTAGTAGATGGGTTCATCTTCCTGAGATCTATGATTTGGTACCTTCACGATTGTCCGTCACTTACGGGATTGATAATAAATAAGAAAAACCGGAGAAAAACATAAAATATCTCGGAATCTACCAGTTGTCACCCATTTATCCACCAATCACTGTTCGCTCTAAACTCCCTCTGAATCAGAAAATCCTTCCCTATCAACAACAAGCTTGTCGTGATTTTTGGATTTTTTCTTGTGTTTCGGATTTTATGTTTAGGTTTGGACTTGTTTCCAAACCAGATTCCTTATGGGTAATCTTATCGCATGTGCTTACATGTTCTTGTTGACAAAGGCGTTTACGAGTTTTATATCCGTTTCTTGTTATACAAGAGACATTTACTTCTCCATTTTCAAAAACTTCTGTATCAGGGTGTTAATCCAAAGGGGATCCATTTGCCAAACACGTCAAATGTTGAAACCATTCAAATTTACAGCAAAAGAAATATGATAATGCAATTTTGAGTTAAATTTTGAGTTTCAATTACATAAAATTACATTAAAACTATATCTTTAATAACAGTTAACTTGTGATAAGCTCATCTAACTAACTAAGCTTATGTTTGATTGTTTTATGGCTTGACTTGAACAAGCTAGATGAGTCTAAGAGACAAACAACAAATTACGATGGTGAACAAATATCCTGCCGTTCAATTACTTCGGCTGGATTCTGAGCCCTGTTGACAACCGGCTTTACGAAGCAAGAGCAAACAAAAGGAGAGTAATAGTAAAATGACGCACAGGTTCAGCTTTTCTTGTAACTAGACTTCCTGGCGTTCTATAATCAAAACTAAGATCAATTACAACAAGTGTAGACGTCAGATCCACAAAACTAACTTGCCCATGATGAGGAACGTACTTCTTATAAAGAACATTCTCCGCAGCGTGTGAAAAGTTAACATATTAAGCAACTTTCCCGTCTCTTTCTCGAGAAACAAGTGGGATAATAATAACACAAACTAGTAACAAGGAAATACAACATATGCTTTCATGCAAGTAGCATCAGTAAGCAGGCCGCTTACATGATCGTGCAATGTGAATCAAATTATTCACCATGCAACCGTACAATCTTCAACTAAACTTATTTGAGAGAAAGGGCTACAGCTTGTGCAACCAGAAATTGAATGGCAGCTGGAGCTAGAAGAAAGTGCACAGAAGGAATAGTCTTCATTTAGAAGAGCACATTGTAGTTCTCTGTCTTGCCAACAACTGTACTAATTTCTTGATGAGTTGAGGGTTCTCGCTTAGGTAGTCTTCAAATGTTCTCCTCAAGTTTTGCAACACCATAGTGTCCTCAGAGGTGCCAATGTTCAGCAACTGGGAAAACAAGTTCTTCCAGAGATCCGCATTCCAATACCTACCATTCATGATCCACGTTAGAGGTGTAGAACCTTTTGTTTTTCGCAATTAGAATGCAAGCTCTAATAAGCCCACAGATGTTGTACAACGCAAGTATTTGGCTATCCTGAATGTGCAGAACATGAAAAAACAAAGATTTTGAGATGTATGATTAACAAAGAAACTATGAAGGAAAATGACCGATGTAGATCAAATAGAAGTAATATGAGGAAGAAGTGTTTTAAGGGAGATTGGAAAGGGAGAGCCAACAAAATAGAGCTTCACTGTACGATGTCAAAAGATAGAGGTACACTAGAAAAGAGGTCGTCAAAGATTCTAGAAAAAGTTGGAGAAAACCCATAGAACACGATCTCTCTCTTAGATTTAATACAGTCCAAAGGTCAGAATGATAACCAAGAATCTAAATCTAAGTAGCTGAAAAGTCTCGGTTTGATCTTTGCAGCCATAAGGATCAAAGAGCCAAACTAGGAGAAGTGTAACGACTAAGCAGAGTTGAACCTTCACAATCACTACATATCGACACCCTAAATGTGAAAATCATCAATGTGAGGGCATATCAAGCTGCGTCCAGAGGTAACAGAAAGAGGTATTCTCGGCACTAAGAACAACTATTATACTTCTCTTATGGTGCAAAGTGAAGAGACAGGATTAGCAGACTAGCTTTGGTGAACTTTTATTGGATCACTAAAGGAGCAAACTTATCAAGTGGAGTTTCTTCAATACCGTTTAAATGATGATCGAGGCTGGTAGTGATAAGGTCCATCTGAAGATGCTGTCTTCTCAACTTCCATGTACTTCCCATGCAGCATCATGTGTACATTAACACAGAGTCCATAACTGTCTACCTGTTGGAAGTTGAAACAATTTGTTTCATGATGACAAGACACACTGAATTAGGCAACTGAATGAAATGCATTATGAAGACATTACCTGAAACACCCAAGGCCTGTTTTCTTTCATTTCAACAGACCGGAAACCAGACGTTCTACAGTCAGCCAGAAACTCAATACCATCAGGAAAAAGTCTCCGATCAATTCCCCTTCCCCAATCCACAAGACAAAGTCCCTGAAAACAACTTATTGGTTGTGGCATATCATCAATGAAATACTTTCAAACTTATGATGAGAGATGAATAAGGACCTGATCTTTCCATGATCCAGACCGACTTACAAAATCCTCCACCAACAACACGTCACTTCATAAACATGAAATCATAGCAAAACCGTCAGTTCCAATATGATCAATAAAAGATAATTTTCAGGTAGCAATCGTTCAAAGTATACCAAAGATAAGGAAGAACAAGCCATTTTAAGGTCATAACAATTTTAGTACATAGGCCTGAATTTCTTACGTGTAGTATGTTAACTGCAATTATCATTCTTGGATCCGTACAATGTCTATTTTATTTTTCTTTTGTATGACACGTTACACCAGATTTGGCAATCCCATTAACGGAAAAGCTGTATATAGGAAAAACTTCAAGTTCTTATCATCGCCCTACACTTTTTGCCTGGTGTTTCAAAGAACAACGCTTCCGAATTAAAGAACAAAAGTTAAGCACTTACCTAGCATATCTGACCAGCAAATTGTCAGGTTTGAAATCGCCATGAATGACACCAATGCTATGCAATGTTTCAAGCATGCGCAACATCTCTATGGTGTAATAAATACATACAACTTCGTCCATAGGATGACCAGTAACCAGATAAGAGTTCACAATATCCTGCGCAAAGTTTTCCACATGAACATATATATATATATATATATATATATATATATATATATATATATATATATATATATAGAGAGAGAGAGAGAAGACCAGAAAAAGTTTTAAATTGGAGACCTCTTTCTCACGAAAATATCAGAAATTCTAACATCGAAGGTTCACCTGTAGCGTTCCATGCTCTACGTAGTCGCACACAAGAATGCTGCAGTCAGCGTAGACGTGAATCTTATGAGCAAACCCAAAGTTTGATCTCTGCCAAAGATAGAGAATACTAAGAATGAAGGATAGTCGCACTGGGTTTAAAAGCTATATTTCGATGCAGTAAAAAGTAAAAACATTTCACGTTCAATATAAACATAGACCATTCTCTTGAGAACAGTGATAAGTCGATAACCTTATGGGTCAGATATAGGTAACTCCAGCAGGAAGCCAGCCCAATGATTCAACTCTCCGGCAACTAGCCCCCAAATCTTTGACGTATGAATTATTTCAAAGCCAGTTGGCAGACCAACTAGAACCTGAACAGACTCTTATTGTATGTATACAGGAACCAGGATGGAAGATGGATAATGGACAAAGCCTCGGCTTTTAGTGAAAAGCATGCAATTAGCTGAAGTTCAGTCCAAGGCAAGGTTGAACAACTAACAAAGCCAGGTCAAGAAAAGATCAGTTCAAATCGATGACAACCAGATCTGGTTAAGTGGGCTACTAAAAGGAGGATGCACAGGGAACACCCTACTCTGACAAGGATAGAGAATGCCCTAATGACGTTTGTATTAGGGAATACTCACGCATGAACGTGCAAAATTTTCAAACGTTTAATTTTAGGTAGTGTATGGGAAAAGGCTTAATTGTTGTTGTTGTTAATTTTAGGTAGTGGCTTACTTCTATAGAGGAAATTCTCTTATCAAGTTGTCTGTACATGTAGAACTCCCAAGGGAAAGCAGGCTTTTGTATCTGATATACATGGAAATGAACATTATTAGAAATTAATTGCAAAGCTGCACAAAACATGCAGACGAAATAAGCACTTACAAAGTGTACATATGCAGACATGCATGCACAAGCGTGCACACACCCACACCCACACACACACACACACACACACACACACACACACACACACACACACAGAGAGAGAGAGAGAGAGAGAGAGAGAGAGAGAGAGAGAGAGAGAGAGAGAGAGAGAGAGAGAGAGAGAGAGAGAGAGAGAGAGAGAACAACTTTCAAAGCAACTGGCTCCTCTGGGTACCCACAAGAATGAGATTTGAAAACCTGTGCATACCCGCCCTTTCCAGCACAGCCTTTGATCTGGTACTTCTTCTTGCCTATTATGAATATTACAGATTACAGATCAAAAGCGGACAATGTAGAAGCTGGAAGAGGAATATGCATTTCAGGAAATAGAAGCTTAAAACGCAAAAATTGCAGTCTGATTCTGCAATATTGAAGGCCCATAGTTTGGATTTTGGATCTGAACCATCTGCCCCATGATAGATTGGAACATCATGAGTTTGATTAGAGTTAATTTGCTTACAAATGGCCCCTTGTATTTTATAAAACTTAGTTATACACTTCAAAACATTATAGGTGCATGGATTGCTTATGCTGCTGGAAACTTGAAAGAATGTGGATTTGATAGTCAAACTTGAATCCTGAATTTGATGACAAGGTTCAGAAATGGTGCATTCGCAGTTCCTACGTTAGCATGGTTCACTACAAGAAACTGCACAAAGGCTTTGATATTATGCCGCTAACATCTGCTTACAACAATATTGCACCCATAACAGGAAAGCTTAAGTCCAAACATAAGCAGTTAATAGTCAGAAAGAATATCACCTAATTCCATGATCATATTTCGTGAAATGTTGCCAGAAGAGGATGTAGGTAGTTTGCCGGGATAATTTTTCGCACTCCAATAATAACCCTGAAGCCATTCAAAAATTCTCAGAACCTTGACTGACCTAATTTTATAAAGCACCACAAGGAAAGGGTTACTCACGTCATGTTTAACAAGGTATTTATTCATCTTGCCCAAAAGAGCATCGATGGTGGATTTGGACCATGGATTAATGCCACGCACACTTTCCTCCTCCATAAAGTTACTTGGTTCAACCTAAAGGAGCAGTCAATAAGCATTTTAGGAAATCAACATGCTCCTGCTTCCTTTCCTACCAATACATAGGGTTCCCCAGAAACAATTCTAGAAGTCATGTGATCAATTTTTGTCTCAGTAAATAAAAATTATGCCTATTATGCATGTAAGTTTTCCACCTGAGTTCAAATACAGAAGCAATAAATGCAATGAGGTCATATTTGGTGCACCAAAGTGGAAGCAACTCTGTGGACTTACTATGGCTCCAAATAACCTGGTGAAAGAGGTTTACGTTGTATGTTTGAATGCATATAAGCAAGGAATCAGGGTTTGTTAAGTGGTTCAATACGGAGTTCTATGTTTGCCTATATGAATGCGTCAAATTCAACAGAAGCCAAAAAGTAAAGGCAGTCTGATAAGATTCCAGTTACCAGGCAAATAAAATATACAGCAATAAATACTATGTATGTTCCAACCTTTTCAATCGAAGTCCTGGAGCTCTACACTGGTTGTTCCAACTCCACAAAAGGTGGTTTCTCCAAGCAATAAACAAAAGCTACTCACTATTTCTTAATTTAGGCTCCATATTTTATTTTTGACAGGCAAGCTGTAGCTACGCAGATCCCTACCAGATGCACACTTGGGTATTGAGCTCCTGATGTTTTGTCGGAGAGTCGAATCCCTAACCAGACTAGGCTCCATATTTTATTTATGAAGCAAATCATTATTGACTGAAATGTACGTCACACTTATATTCCACTGTAGCACAGAATTGGTATCCTTCTTCATATTAATATAATGTATCTTTGCTATATTACATCCATACCATGTGGCATTTCATGTTCTGATTTGAATAACCGTTAATAGACCAACAGCAAGACAAACTATCGAAAGAGAGAAGCTAATCTAGCTGCTTATTTTAGAAAGCATACGGTAAAAGACCCAAATCAGAAGATAAACCTATTAATTTTAGCTGTCCAGCAAAGAATGAAGTATAAGGACTTGAAACATGGAGCTGTGCCGCCATAGAGAACCAATAATAATCATGATGTCAATATTAGAAATATGCAATGATATTGATCAAAGATAAAAGATATACAAACCAAATTCCTAAGAATCATGGCCAAACCTATATGATCCAATATATTTAAAGATTGCATATGAACAAAATAAGTACCTCAATTGAAGATGCTATACAAGTTCAACAGCAACCAGAGAGATGTTATAATATAAGTATTGATTCTTTTCCAACGATGAAGTTAAAGCAACAACTCAACAAAAGATATGGCACATCCAAGTGTACTGGTTCTCTACAAGAAAAGTTATGAATTGTTTGTAGAATTTATTGCAGTATTATATGCATAAAACTCTCTTCTTCGTCCTGGTTTTCTTCCTCCATTTCTTTCTTACCTTATTAAAATAAATTACTATTCACATATAGTTCGTACTAAGGCTGTGATTATACAAGATCGAGCTCAAGGATGACTATGAGTCCACGAATCTGGCTCCAATAACGTGGGAAGACACATGGTTTTGGTATGATTTGCTTATTAAGGCTATGAAAGCACCATTATCAGATTATATCGGATCCTTCATATCCACCTCTCAGATCGATGTGGATTAATATGCAGTGAGCTATTTTTCATTTTAAAACTGTAAAAAGTCATTTAAATATTAAAAATTTCTAAGCTACTTTTCTCCTCCCAATAGTTCACATGAACTTGAAAGGTCATCCTTTCCTATCCTGCTTACATTGGTTGTTCTCCTTCCCCCTTTGGCAATCTTGGTCTGACACAACCTGATTTGATCAAGGCTCAAGCAACAACCTACGTTTTTTCACTTAGCAGCAGTAAGACATCATCTGGTTCAGGGATATGAGCTGGATTATCTATCAAAGCAGAAAAACATTCTGATTTATCACTTATCCACTCTTGGGCAACAATAAGAATGGATGCAGTTATGTTTGTTGTACTTCCCTCACCGGTTCTCAAGGCATATGGAGAGAACTGACCACAACTATGCATGGTGAACAAGCAAATATATATTTTCAGTGACAACGAGAATAGATGATTTTCTCGTATCTTTAAGATAATTCTGCACCACAAGTAATAGATCAAATGCGACTAGGCTATGAATATGAACATAATTAAAAGAACTTCTATTTTTATTCAGCATGCACATCGCCTAGGATTGACATACTTCTTGTTTCATGAAAGGAAAATGATTTATTATTCAAGGTTTCCAGAACAGCAAATTCACCGCTAAAGTAGTTCAACACTAATTCCTATAAGAAATTAGAAAAACTATGTACAGCAAGCCAAAATATCATAACAGCACATGATTCAAACGTACACTGTTATGCCTTTTTAATCGATCATCACTGGCATGAAAAATCAAGAGTAATTGGAGAAAACAACTTTCAGCAAGCGTAAACCAAACAAGATTCCTGAAACCCGGCAACAACAAAAGGTGGCAAACCCCTATTACCATATTCGCCAATGAAATGTTGGCTTCAGCAATTCTTTCGAGAAACAGTCTGTGCATACTCTTAAGTCTTTCTAATGGCTCTGCATTTCTGAGAGGATATCATCATGAACTCGAGATATTGCACTAAGCCAAACACCCCACTGAATCTAAAAGAATAATGCGTGATTGGTATATGTAAGTGAAATGGAAAACCTAAAAAGTCACAAAACCTTGATATGCCCAGCTGATAAATGATATGTGCTTCATCCCATTTCCCTATCAATTCGAGATGCACCGCATAAGCCTCGTACAAAAACGAGTGAGCCGTGTGAATCCCTTTCGCATTCATTACCTCATAAACCCTTTTAAAATCCTGAATCAAATCGGCCTGAATGGGAGAAAAAAATCCATGAAAAACCAATTACATCTCAACTCAAAGAAACACATACTGCAGAGGGGAGCACAAATGCCTCACATAGATGACCCAGATCTTCAAAAACCGGATGTCATGCAAATATCTTTCCATTTGCTGAAAGTGTGTGACGAAGCATTCCAAAATCTTCACGAGTTGCGATGAATTCGAGCCCCTGCTTCGGCGAAATTCATCCACATAGTTCTTGATGGAGCTTAAATTTAAAGAGAAAAGCCAATTACTTCTATGACGGCTTAGACGGAAAGGAAAAGTCGAGAGAGGAACAGAGAGAGACCTCAGCCAAGGTTGTATAGGATCGTCCTCAGCCTGGTTTTGTAGGAGACCCATTTCTTGAATTTCTCTGGAAACGACGAACAAGAACCCAAACACAACAAAATAAGCATGAGATATACGCACACGACGATACAGACAGAGAGACAGAGAGAAGGGGGGGAAACCGGGGGAGATCCCATTGAAAATCGACTTCCATGGCCATCTTGACCCGGAGATATGTGGGTGATCGCGTTGCAGAATCAAAGCATTTCAAAAATGGGGCAAGAATTTGAATCAATCAAGATGCCGCGCTTTCCGTTCCGCCTTATGATATTGATGCATGTCCAAACGTCAGATACGGGTCGGAACATTATGGATTCAAATCCAAATCTAACCATTTCTCTTGCAAGGTTGCGGGCAGATATGTTCGATTCTGGTGTCGGAACCATTGGTTCCGAGGCGATTCCAGTTTCACGGGTCGTTCGGTTAAGAGTTGTGTTATTAAATGTTAAAAAATATATATTAACTATTTGATGACAGTTTAGAACCACCACTTTCGAACCGGCCATGTCTAATTACGAGACACCTCTATTAAAGACGATTTTACATATATATACCCTTATGAGAAAGATTGTATGTATACCCTTTCTATAACAATTTCTTTGCACTTGTATTCATTTCTCCATTATTTCACAAAAAGTCTCTTAATTCTATTTGTTTTTGTTCACATTGGTGAGGCCGAACTTATAAGCCTGCAACTTGTGAGTCGAGTCAGGTGAGCCATCAGTATGATGCAAAATCTATCAATCAATTCATTTGATTAATTCTCGTGTATAGGATTATAATATTTACTTACTTTGTTTAATGAATTGAATAATCCTGTAATTTGTCATTACTGTTAAGCAAGTTAATAGATGGAACGTCGATGGAAGAGTATAATCATATTAGGAACCATAATGACTTGCCTTGCCTTACCTTGTTATGTCCAAGCCTTTTCCACACTCTTGGATCGGTTCGGAGTGTGCAACACGATAACTTTCCATTAGGTCACTCATCCTAGTATTATTCTCATCGAATCCTCCTCGAGGAGATCCGACTCGGCTACTTAACACAACCTTCATTTATTCAGGCTTGAAACAGGCCATAAAAGTGATCCCTTACATGAGTGAAATTTAGAAACTAAAATGTCTTGTTTGACAGAAAGGGCGACTTCATTTGAGCCTTTCAACCAACAAGATAACAGAACTTATTACAGTGCAAATGACACCCTACTCCCACAAGACAGTATCGTGAGCTCTCGTCAAAAGCATGCACAAAGACACGCAGAACTAGGCAAGCTTCTTCACGTCATATTCATCCATGTCCAGCATCTTGTTGTACAGGGATAGATCGCTGTCCTCGAAGCCATCAAACCTTTCCAGTGAGCTAATGTTCCACTCATGGAGGTCGTCGACAATGCATGAGACAAATGAACTGCAGCTGCCGAACAAGTCTTCCGTTGGAAGTTCATCACCATCTTCTCCCAATTCACCTGCATGAGATGGTTGCCTCACCAACTTCATGCCCACCTCACCAGGGTAGTTGCCGACAGTGAGCTCTCGGACGTTTCCACGATGATTGCTTGACGCATCTGAGGGAGCCATTCGATCATTCTGAACTTCCCGCATCTCTTCATCGTTCCAATTGTAAGTATAACAGGTTGATTCTTCCGACTTTCTTGCAGATATGAACTGTTTTCAACTATAAAAAGTCGTCATTTTTTCTCTTTGAAAGTTTCAACTTCAGTACAACACCACCAGTTTGGATTCACCAATAGCTGCTGTTACTTGTTTCATTTTTCAAAGTAGTAAGCTTGCTTGCGAAATTGGGAGAAGTTAGATTGTCAAACATTATAGAAGAGACCACGGCAGATTGAAAGGAAGCTGTATGTATGAATTTTGATATGATTTCATGACTAAGAGTCCATGCAACCAATCCCACTTAGAGTGGAAACAGGTCTTGGTTTTTGTTTTGGTAACAAGTGATCATCTAGACATTCCCTACTCATAAAATCAATCGAATCCCGGTACCAATTTATCATCAGTTGAGTAGAAGAAAGACGGAACTTACAAATTGTCGGGTTTCATCATCTCGAAAGAGTAAGATGAAATCACCACAATGAAGATGATACTTCTTTACAAAGTCCCCTGTTACATGAAGGATGAACCGATTTATCATAACTCCGTGTGTGCAGTCCACTAGAAATTCGAAAGCTGAAAGGAAAACTACAATACCAGTGTTTTCCAGGACGTACATCCTGCTCTTATTGTTGGGCCAGAACCTAAACACATCCTCACATCAAACGCCAACAACAAAAGTTGACACGAATGAAAACAATGCAATATGGACATTGAATAGCACTTAAGTACATTATAAATGAATAATATGTACAAACATATTATTGGATCATGAAGAGTCTAAAAGAGTGCATATGTACAAACATGTTTGTGTATATGGACCTTAGCAGACCTGTTGATCTCTGTCACCTGTACACAATGAAAGGCCCCCGAGGACACGATATTCGGCACTTCTCTGCAATTTGCCGTTCAAATAGATTTTTCCATCAAGTTCGTGTTGACGTCGACATTGATTTTTCCCGAATTTATTCGTTCTCCTTTTCATTTTACCAATGGGAGGCTGAAGCCAGATGCACTCCCTGCTGTATTGGACTCTAGACTTTCAACTTGTGAGTCAAACCCTTAACCAGGTGACCTATTCCTCGTTCCGCTATTCATTCATTTCCTTCCTTTTTTTTTCTCTTAGTAGTAAGATGTTATTGTAGCAAAAAGAGGAGTTAGGTGCAGTTCAAAAAGAGAGATAATAGTTCATACTTAAAATCTTTATCATTACATCAATGCGATCCATTATGATACTTAAAATCTTCACAGTTCGATTAGATCGAACCAAAAATGGTTGAGTAGGTTTAATCCAAGCATGTACCATATCTCGTTTAATGTGACGATTAAGCTAGGAAAAGGGCGATCCACCCTCATTTGCCAAAAAAACGGCAACTCACAAATATGTTACCACGTGGCAGAAAAGACAACGGACCTTTCAATGGCCAATGTCATTGGTGGTCGCTCTTTTAGGAGACCACCACGAGTCCCCTATTCTTTGGCAAAACATCATTTATTATGGGACCCATCAATCATGGCTTTTGATTTACGCCGTCAGTTGCTTATTGAGCACTGAAGATGGGCTGGAGATCAGTTCTTTTTTTTTCCCTTCCCTATCGTATTGGTGTTTACCAAGGTGAAACCTAAGTGGTGCAACACATATCTATCGATCAATGGTGGCAGACCAAGAGGAGCTAGTCCTCATTGCTCCTTGAGTTTCTCAATCCTTGATATCAGTGGGCCTACAAACGTAGGTAAAAATTGATCTTTTGGGCCTAAATGCAGTCAAAGATGCTTTCAAGTATGTTAATGGCCTAATTAACCAGGCATTGAAGTGCTAAATACTTGACCTGTATCTCAATTGCCAAGCTTGGGAGCTCCCTATGTCCTTGAATTTGATCTTAATCCCTTCTTTATCTGCAAGTGAAGGAAGATTCGCCTCTGCTTCTTTCTGTTATTTCATGGTAAAGAAATTAGCAATGTTGAACAATATAGAGATGCAGCATTTATCCGCTTTTTACAGAAAGCGAGTGAGTAATCATGATTCATCTATAGTCATAATATTCTTTTTAGTAACATTTGGCGCTTTTAATGTACGGGAGTTGGCAAATTCCTTGATCATCTTCTGCTTCTGAGTTTGTATACGTATTCAACTTTTGGTGTTACTAGAAGGGCCGAATGCCACTAAAAGAATTTGAGACAGAGAGAGTTGTAAACCTTTGGTATTATAACTCTTCCAAGAGAGCTGACATCACTATTCTTGAGCTCCTTCTGCAATATCAATCTCAAACTCTATTGAAACGACAAAGTTAGCCGATTCCAAAACGAACCGAACAAATCGAAGTCACTTAAAACCCAAGAAACAAACTCACTTTATTAAGAGAAGGATCTTGAATCACCATATTCTTGTTTGTGACACTCTTAATCTGCTCTCGCTTCTTCAATCTGCTCTCCTTCGATGAAGCCGGCGTCGACTTGCTCTTAACAAAACGAGTCGAGAAGCTTTGGCTGTTGTTCCTCGCTATCCTCCTCTTACTCCTCGCTGCCTTCGTGATAGACATCCCAAACGACCACGAATTTCCAAACCCACCACCACAGCCACCATAAGCTTCGCTACTATCCTTCTCATCACCGCCATTGCCACAAACAGCACCACCAAATTGCTTATCATGTATATCACCGGAAAAACCACCGCCATTATCCAGAAAAGGGTGCTGTAAGTTTAAGAAGTCAGAAGCAAGCGGAAAAGGAAACTGAAGTGGGTCATCGTGGTCACTAATAATTGTGGGCAATGCTGAAAAGAGGCCTAAAGAGGAAGTATGCGGCGAGTGAGGGGAGTCAAGAGACGGAGTCTCCAACCACATGATGAAAATGATGACCGGAAAAGTTATGGTAGTGGCCGGAAAAGGCGCCGGCCCGGGTGTTGAAGAAGAGAGGAAGAGGCGAGGGTGTTGGGAAATGGGGAGAGAAGGGCAGTGGTGGTCCGAATGAGAGCGCGCCACTTTGAGAGCGGTTGAAACAGGGTATCGTATACTTGGCTAAGAAAGGATGGCGGATTCGTGGGAGAGCGCCATTAGGCAGGCCTCGGCAAAGGGACGTTGCCGACGGCTTTGACAAATGGAGAGGAGGTTGATTGTTGGGAAAGACGCCGTCTCCGGCTTGCCATGGCTGCAAAGTGGCAGTCTCCCCAGCGACTGAACGTCTTCCCTGCAGGTGCGAAACACCATGCTATATGTGGGGCCAGGTTTCTTTCTTCCTTCCTTCTCTTAGTCGTTGCACATCGGACCGCGCTAGCTTGAGCTAGCTGTGGCTCGGCTCGGTTATAGTTCTCGGAGAGTTTTTGTCCGATCAACTGATTTAGACGGATTGAGTTCGTTTGATGAAGGCACGGAAGGGCTGCTGAACAAATCAAACACAGGTTGTTTGGTTCGAATTGCTTTTCATAGAAACTAGATCGTGTTAATATATTTACAAACAATTTACGTGAATAGATATGAGAGATGTTCATTGTTTCATAACAAACCGAGTTCAAACAAAGTTAATCTGAGTTCAACCTTGTCTGAACTCATTAGTACTCTTCTACGGCAAAAAAAGAAAAGAAAAGAAACTAATCTATTTTCTTAAGAAACTCGTCAGCAGTGGGAGGAGAATTTGATTTGATCCCTGGCAGCTTGCCTGCTGAAGAATGAGCCGGCAGCTCATTGGCATTGGCTTGATTAAGGGAACCCACATGCTAAGGAATAAATTCATTAAGTCCCTCCTCCTAACTCATATAATTACATCAAGCTGAGGTTTACCATCATGTTTTACATGAGTATCTACGCATAAGGGTAAAGAAAACGAGCTGCTCGTAGTTCGGCTCGTCTCAGCTTGTCTTCGGCATGTTTGTGCTCATTCGTTAAACCAAATGAGTCGAACATGGACGTGGTAAGTTCGGTCGGCTAATATTCCGGTATTCCGGTATTTGAGGTAGCTGGAGGGCCGTTCTTCTTCGTCACGGAAGAAGACCATAGTCGAAGAAAAGCTGTTGGGCTAGAGGTTGGCTTGGCTCAAGAAACAAACCAGGATAGTTCTAATTGTTTGGGTTGTTTACAAGCTCGACTTAGCATAAGTGGCAGACCCACTTTAAGGTTGAGGTGAGGTAAGGCATGCATGTCATTCAAATCATTTAAAATATGAAAAATTAATTTGTCTGCCTCTCAAAAAATACGAGTGCGTGCTTTGTAGATGCGAAATACAAGTAAGCTTCACCAAAATATAAGTATATCTCACCGAACAAAAATCGTAAGTCCGTCGCTGCCTAGCATCACCAAAGCCAACTCTATAGCAAGCCTACTGTGCCTCTTTGGGGCGATTTTCATGTCCGTTTTCCTTGGAAATTATCGTTGTAAAGTGGCCAAGAGATAACTTTGCAGGAAACTAAGCCATGTCTAATGAAATATTGTAATTTCTAATCCTTCCTCATATATATATATATATATATATATATATATATAGAGAGAGAGAGAGAGAGAGAGAGAGAGAGAGGAGTCATTTATCATATCCGCGGGCGTCATTCGTTTGGAGCCTACAGCCAAAGAGTCTACTAAGTTCCCACAAATTGAGAGAGAGAGAGAGAGAGAGAGAGATTTAGCGTATCCGCATCACTAGTTTTGTAGCCGATACCTTGAGAGAGTCCACTAAGTTCCTATATCTTCCTCGTTAAACTAGATCGGTACATAATTTCATTGAGATTATTTTTTGTTTCTTGTCATTGTCTGCATCTTCCTCAAATAACCATGGTCATCTCATCATCACAGAAGGAGAGGTCGCAGTCATTGATGCTACCAAAGTTTTCGAGTGAGCTTAGTTGGTATTCACAGAGGTCAGTGATGCAAGAAATTTCAGAATTAGAACTGCAGCAGCGTGCGATGCATTCCTTGTTAATGTTGCAATTCCCATTGTCCTTGTTAATCTTTGATGAGTCTTCTGATCTTATTGTTATGTCATCACCATGGTTAGGTCTATATTCCCCGTTTGAGCTTCCTGAGAGGTCCATCTGCGAGCCCTCTTTATCATCCTCAGTCGATACAACGTCACCGTTGTGGAAAGAAGATATAGAATCCCCTGCTTTGCTTGCTAATATGAACTGTTCCATTAAATTTTTGCAAGGGCAAGTTAGCATTTGAATGAAGTCTGCAAAAACCTTCATGCTTAGTCTGTATCATTTCGCAACGAATCTATTGAGTATCGAAATGAGCCGCATTTGAACGGGCAGCAGCAATGACGTAAGAGGCATGTGGTTTTCTCCAAGTTTGCGTACATGACTAGTTTCAATGCAGGTCGGAAATCTAAAGCGAGCTAGATTATAATTTATGTCTTTCATCTTCACTTCAGTCAAGCTGTTCTAGGTGAGAAAGGATGTCACACACACACACAGATTATACTTACATATTGTCCGGTCTCATCATCACGGTAGAGTGACATTGCATCTCCGGTTTTAAGGCGATACATTCGAATGAAGTCCCCTGGCATATGAGAGGCCTTTAACAAGCTCCTTTCCAACGAAGTTACATATTAATCTGAAGAAAGCAAAGGAACATCTTACACACTTGCATTCTGCAGAACATACATCCTGCTTTTGTTGTTGGGCCAAAACCTACATAAGGCAACACCTGATTCAGATGGGAATCAATCGGCTTCAATGTATAAGCATGTCCATAACATCTGATAATGTGGTATATTGAAGCTTACTTTGGCGAACTTTAAAAGATAAGAAGGGAAATAAGAACATATCTGAATTTGGTTTCACTGTATTAGATACTTTTCCAACTGAGGCATCATCCTTCTTTTGATTAAAAACCAGATAAATATGAAGTCATTGTTGGCCGACTTCTGCCAGTATTTGACAACGGTGGCATATAAGCTATACAATTATTTTGAAATAAGAAGTTGAATCCCATGAAATTTTATCTTGAGATGCTCAAGGAACACCATTGATAATCAAAGAAAATATATACTAATGTGGTTAGTGATTGGTGATACCTGTATCTCATGGTCCATGCTTGAGCACTGGCCATGTCTTTAATTCTGATTCTGAGGCCCTCTTTACATGCAAGTGTTGGAAGATTTGTCTCTGCCTCTCTCTGCAAGATGACAGAAAGAACAAAGGATCTCAGGTTCATCAATGATTTAAAGCACTAGTAGAAATCCATGATTACCTTCAATAAAAAGTGCACTACTCAAAAATAGGTTCTATAGATGAATGGTATGCTTTTCACATATTAAAAAGAGAACTTAGAAACAAGCTCAACGGGGCTAGCACAGTGCCAAGAGCCTTTGGCTGCTATTAGAGAGGGAAGGGGTTCGAATCCCATGGGCCTTCTGTATAAGTAAATATCTGACATAGACTATGGAATACAATTCATGTGAAATGACATGGGACAGGATCTGAGACATTTAAGTGTACTTGTTAGTCGTCTACGAGTATGTTTCTGAATGCAATGGGATGGGTCAGATTCTACACTCTCTTCTTTAGATGCTAGCTTTCCAGCATGTCATAGCTTTATACTGGGTTACTGCAGCGCCTTGAAAGGCTGTCCTTGAATTAGGAATAAAAGAAAAACCCAAGAAAACAATTTCCTTTTCTCATTGTTAAATGCATTACCTTGGGTATTATAACTCTCCCTAGAGAGCTCACGTCACTGTTCCTCAGCTCCTTCCTGAACAGCAACCTCAAACTCTATAGCAAAACCAATCAAGTCATAATCCTCCTCAAACAAATAATTGAGAAACAGTAAAATTACAGATGCGAACACAAGGAAACATACATCATATGGATTAGGATACTCTAGAACCAATTTCCTCTTTCTGGGGCAACTTGCTGCTCTTCTCTTAGACCAGCCTGAACTTTCTGCAGGAAATTTCTTCTTAGTGAATGGAGAAACCAACCGCGGGCAGTTTCTTCTTGGGACCCTCCCTTTGTTTCTCACTCTCCTCTCTATGAACGGCTTAAATGACAATGGATTTGGAGGATCATGGTTTGTCTTGTTAGAACCAGTGGAAGCATTGACAACAGTACAGGAATGGTCCCCAATATTATTAAGATTACTGCAATCCTCGCTAGAACCATCACAACCTGTAGATTGAACTGAGCTTACGGTATTGCTATTACCCAGAGATTCAAATTCATGAAAGAAGCCAGCATTGTGAATGTCTACGCAAGGAAGCAATGAAGAGTAATCTGGTGGTAAGAATGGGAAATGGAGGAAGGAATCTTGTAAATAAGAAGAGTTATCGCTCAGTGAAACTGGTAAAGAGGCATTTGAATAAGAAAAGAGAGAGGGAGAATCTAAGCAAGGAACGTGAGACTCCTTTGTCATAATTGGCTAGGAAATCGAGTGTACTAGAAACCGGTAGAAATCTACACAATGGAAAAGAAGAGGTGAGGATTATTTAAAGGAGTTATTGGGAGGCTACAAAAACGAGAGAGGAAAACGAGAGAGAGAGCGGCGGGGGGGAGGTGACTGGTGTCGTACTATTGCAGGAGAGGAAGAGGAAGAGAGCGATACTTGGCCGAGAAGAGGGAGGCGGTACGGCTTTTGTTGCAAAGAGCGTGGCATTTCTTTTTGTACAACCAAAGCAGGCAACGTTCCACGCACTTCTGACATCTTCATTTGTTTTGACATCCTGAGCGTTAGCATGCTATTCCGTACTGAAAATAGATCTCTCTCTGTTTGTCTCTCTCTCTCTCTGCACATGCACGCACACAAGACAGCCGCATTGACAAGGCCTTGTGGTTTGACCAAGGGGCTTGAAATAAAAGAAAGGAAGTCCCGGAATTAATTAGGATGATTGCTAATTTGATTACGAAGCTTTTTGCCTGATTGGGTTGCAAATTGTTTTCACTTAGAGTTGAAAACTTGCCCCAGAATGGCCTAAGATAGAGCAGAAATGTCTGTGACTGCTAAAGAGGCGGATCACAGGTTCAATTCTCATTCTTCATGCACAACACCCATTATAGGCTTTAGGATCAAGAGTCCTAACCTTAGACTCAGAACCCTAAAACACAGTTCTCTAAGATTAAAAAGATCTCACCAAGAAGTTAGCTCAATGTCAGGACACTAGCACTGTTGCAGCTGTGAGGAGTTTGACTCCCAGAGGATGCATGAGGTATGTATGGGTGTGTGTTAAGCTTTGGCCTCCTCTTGTAAAAAAAAATCACTTAACTACAGGTTCAAGCGTTTTACCGACAACGAGACAATGACATACTTGTGTTTGTGTGTGCGCATATCTGTATTCGATTTGAGGAGGGTAAGAGCCATTAACATAAGCTCATTCAGTCACTCGAGTCGTTGCAAAGATTATTCAAACCTTTCGTAGCATATAAGCTAGCGGAGTCACTTGACTTCCACACTCGGGTTTGACCATTCATGGTGAGGGAAGGAGAGCGTGAATTTGTCAAGGATGACATTCAAGTCAGGCATTTCAGCATGGCCCTCATCATGACCACTCTTTGTCATTTCCTCAGCTCTCTACCTAAAACCAGGATAGAGACGAAAAACGTGTCCACCAATCTTTAGAGGCCCTTCTTAGAGGAGGGCACTTTGCCATGCAGAGAACTCTTCGTGACACATTCAACTCAATTTGGGCTCGATCGTTAGTGCTTCCCACCGAGGAACATCTAATACCCTTCTAGAGCTTATTCTTCTCCTGTGTAGCTTGAAAGCTGGCAAACACGGCAAAAGCAAGCTGCAGGGTGAATTATATACGGCTATAACAGGACAAAGCACGAGAAAGTATCCAAGAATCTCATTCAATTTTTGAAACGGAAAAGCCTTTTGCTTAATCTGTCGACGTTAAACTAGTGGCAGAGATGAAGGCTGAGCTTTTGTAACGCTTCCGGGTTTTCCTCTTCATTAAGTTGGCCGCACACCGGCACCCATGCAGCTGGTTAGGACCTGTAAAAATTGAGCTTGGGCTCTAGACTAGTCTTTCAAATGCAAATTTTGAATCTTTAGGGATCACACCCAACAGCTGCAATGTAAAATTTAAATATTTTTTTGGCCTACAAAACTTCCGCCGATACCGCCCCAGCTCCGCCAGTCATGGTGGCACAAAGGCATTGTATGAAACCCTTAAGCGTTTTCCATGATCCTTGGGGACAGTACCAAAGCAGTTTACGATGGGTAAACTCCTATAACTTCCTTGAGTTGAGGTTTGATCATGAGCAGAACGACAGGCGCTTCGTTGTCCGGCCCACTCCGCATACGAAAGTCTAAGTGCTGTTCATGGTCCTCCAAACTCCGGCTGATACAATAATATCATCCAAGGAGACCACTCCCCCACACCAAGCCAAATTCTATTAGCAACATACTTTACATTTAAACCAAAACCAGGCCTTATTGCACGCTAAGTGAAGTTCGCTGCAGTGATTCTTATTGGCTCTTGTGCTTTATCTTGGGTTTTATCAGCATTTTACTCGAAAGAATGTTTCCTTCAAACACTTTTGAGACCTTCTTATGGGTACCATCTATTTGAGAAGCGGTTTGGGATCGAACTGATGATAGTCCAGTGAAATATTTGATCATACCCGTAGGTTACCACGTCTGTCTTCTCTGTTGTATTTTAGGTAAACTATTCTAAGCTTGACAACATAGTTCAGAGAGAAGCAAATAACATTAGAGGGATGAGATCCTACTTACAAAATCTTTTGCCGATGGGTAGTGTTCTATTGTAATGAAAAATGTTAATTTTAAAAGGTGTATATATATATATATAGAGAGAGAGAGAGAGGGGGTACAGTAAATACTCAAATTTATTCAAATATCTTTATGGTTTGATCGACTTGATTAACAATATAGATCTCAATTAAAATTATTATTGTACTTTTGTATTTTATATTTAATGCATCACGTACTTAAATGCATTTTATTTTATCATTGTAACCGTCCATCTCAAATATCGAACGGTTGAGATAACAAAATAGATTTGAGTATGAATGGAGTTTAAACCAGTGTTATCCGTATCGTGGGAAGCTACGATACGATACAGTAACGTGTATCATAAGATATAGGTTATCGTGCTGTATCGTAAGATAAGGGCGATACGCCCAGAATATTTTTTTTCCAATTTTTTTTCCAATTTTTTTTTCAATTTTTTTTGTAGGTTTCTGGCCTCTCTTCGCCTCTCTTCACTTCCCTATGCTTGTAATTTGGGTTTATAATTTTATTTATTGAATAAAAATAATTTATAAACAAATAAAAATTATGATAAAATCATTTTCCTTTCTGTTACCAATTTTTAGGTATATTTCTGCTAACAGTTTCTAATTTTATGAGATCGCAAACAATTAAAACATTTGGTTGTCTCGGTTCATTGATTGGGTATTTCACAACTTCACTATTTTAGGGTTCACCTTATGTGACTTTCATTGAGTTGAACATGATCAAAGTGTGTGAGGCTTAACTCAGTCTGTGAAATGAGAAATGAAGCTCAAGCATTAGTTAAAAAGCTAGTCGTAAGTGAAAAAGGGATATCATCAAGTAATAATATCACATCACTGAGGTGTCATAGAGTCAATAATCAAAGAAATTGAGCTCATTGTCTTGCTCACATATGAAAATTAGCAAATATGACAATTACATGTACAAAGATAGCAGTTTGTTAATTTTGATATATTAGATGAGTGGATTATGGAAGATAACGAAGAAAATGCACTCCTAATCGAAGAAGACATTACATGAATTAATTTGAAGTGCAACAACATCACGAAGGAGATGAAGATTTTCATTTTAAAGCAGAAGGTGATGAGAAACTTTGAATCTTTATCAAGTAGAAGATGAAGATTATTTAGTTAATAATCCTGATACAAATTTACAATATGTAAAATGTAAATGTATTTCATTTTTTTGCTTTAAAATATGTAATTTTGGATGCAATTGTTCAATGTTGAATGTTCAATCTGTGCTAAACTTTGCATTATATGAATTTAAAGCAATTATCAGATTTTTCTAGATTCTTTTCGGATTTTTACTAATTTTCTTAATTTTTTAAATAATTTTTGTATTATTTTAATATTAAAGTATGATACGATACGATATGATATGCCTGTACCGTGGAGTCTAGCGATACGCGTCAGACAACACTCGTTTAAACATTTACCACTACCTCTTTATGTGTGTATGCATGAAAGTAGTAGGGCATTGAGGAGCCCTCGGTCTGAATGTGAGGGTTTAATTACTGGTAAGAACAACATTTAATATGTAAAACCACATCGGAAAAAAAGATAAATTGTCTAACAAGTTACCCCAGGGGTTTCACATGGTCAAAAGTACCTCTCTTATTGTTGTAATTTTCATTCATAATTGGGGTTGGACTTGTAGAGGGGGTGGTACTTGTGCTATGCTAAACCTCTTGGTGCTTCTGTGTTTTAATTTTCAGTAAAACCAGTGGATTATTGAAGAGTAGGTGAACGATATAAGTTTGATTAATAGCAGACTTCACTTAGCACGATGAGGCTTGGTTTTGGTTTTGGTTACTCAAGAATATAGTTTACTTCGGGTGATAGCTGAATCTATTATACTTTTCGTCAATAGTTCGACATGAAAACAAATAGGAGAAGCCCAAGCACAGTAAACAAAAAGAAACCAAAAAGAAGCAGGAGATCAATGAGAAGATGTTCTTTCTTTATCTTGTTGTATCCATGTTCAAATTTGGTAATCTAAGTTATTTTCGAAGATCCAGTATAAATTCTAGTTTGCCACGATTTTGAAAGCATGGGCTAACTTCTCTTTGAAGCTAAGAACCGACTACATCTTGATATAAATTAAACTTTCTGAAGATCAACATGGTTGAATTCTATAAAATCCTTGTCAAGTCTTTGAATAAGATGGCTACACCTATTTACCGATTTCATGGGAATCGGATTCATATTGCTGAGAGTGTATCTAATTAGAACTGTCTCTGATATCTGCTCTTCAGTAACATGGTTCTGTTGGCCACAGATCTGCAGTCTCAAGATGATCCTCTCCACACCAAACGATATTCATTAATTTTGCTAGATCGTTATGCGTCATTGCCGGAATAAGTCTTCCATTTCAATACTTTCACAAACGTTTGCCCTGGTATGGGTTACCAATTGAGTTCTTGTTACAAAGCAGCAAATTGTAGTGTTGATACAAGTTCAAAATTCAGCTCTACATGAGCTAAAGCTCTAGGTCAACTGTAGAAGATGAGAGTGGGGATTGAGTTCGATACCAACTTTCAAACCGATGCCATGCAACATAAGTAAATGAGGGAGATCGTAACAATTTGTATGACTGCACATGAGCTGAGATTTACAAACTATGCTACCTAAGTCTGTTCTCAGATGAAACACTATAGGAACGAACGCTTCTGAAGCCTCTAATAATATGAATGTTGGAAATTTAATCAAATACATGGGATAAATCAAATACATGAAGAGCCCATCGATATGAAATAGCGGAAGCGATAAAGATCAACACATACAGGCACACCGCATCTTATCAAGGAGGCAACACTTGATTTCCCCTCTGCATAACAAGTGTCACTGATGGCTCGATCTTAATCACCAGTGGAGAGGAGGACCAGGCCCCAAGAACATCTTATTTATAACGATGTTCCATCATACAGGAATCGCCATTGGATCGGGAACTCTCCATATTCATCCACATTTTTTTTAAATTCTTAACTCCTGGTAAGTATCAAAAGTGCAGTAGAAAAGGTGACATATACTTTAATTAAGTTAGATGACATAGGGTCACCATATATAGGAATTATTAAAATAATTCCGACAATGAATTCTTCGGCATTCGCTTTATTTCTTCCTATTACGATTTACCAAATGATTTTTAATGTGAATTCTCTGACTTAGTAGCCATTTAAAAAGGTGTTAGCCAGAGGTTCAGAACTGGTAGATACTACAAAGAGGGAGGGAAGTGAACAAATACGACGAGATTCGAAACACAAAAACCGAAACCAAGCCTCATCCCACAAGCATTGACTACATGGATTCTTGCAGCCATTATGGCCATCTTCTGCCATGTTAAATGTTAAATCTAAAAGCCTTCACTTTTGAGGTCTTTCTCTATCTTTTTCTCTTATGAAATTTGCTGTTTTAAAACGCTTGAAGTTTGCCTTGAATGTGTTACACCAACTTTTTTCCTAATAACTTCTTCTTGTCATTAAAAACACATCCACTTAGTAGTGACCAAATAGGCGGATCCTGACATGACCCATTTTTCCTTGAGGTAATTTTTATAAAAGCACTCCCAACCTGTCTGGGTTCTGCTTGGGTGTAGGTCCGTCGATATATAAATGGGGTCACATTGGGCCGACATAGACCCAAACCCCGACCCAGACTCAGACTTTTCTAGGTCAGGTGTGAACCAAACCCGAAAATCGCCACCCTACCAAAATTTATAATGTTCTGTAACATAAACGAACTTGATGATTGGTAAAACCATCTTTTAAGCACAAATAATAATAGCTCACCTTGCTAAGGGGTCGACTCACAAGTTGAAGGTCACGAGTTCAACACCCAGGGGCATGCAACACGTCTTCATGCCTACCATTCTACCAAACAAAAAGAAAACTTTTATACAACAACTAGATGTGGAACATATTTCCAATAAATTGGACATTCTAAATGTACCTGTCAGAGCAGATTAGGGGGATATAACATGCATTATTAAGTTTTAGGTAAAGTGCAGCCAATTATTTTCCTCTATTAGGGACCATCCTCATGGAATTCATGTGGACCATTCATTCAAAAAGTGGGGGCCTCAAGCCACACACAGAATAATGCGAGCGAATAATGGCACTCCTTGTTTGACAGATAGTGTGTACGATGGGTATCGATTACCAGATTTGTCCTTTCATCTTGCTTTTCTTTTTGGGCACAATACTGAATTCAAGCATGGGATGGGCTTCAAATCTCACAGATGTTAATTCTGTCATTGAGATCTGCGGTTGAGATCCAAGGAACCTTTAACTGTTTTGTGTCCAAGGACGTCTATCATTATGATGACAGCAACCAAAGACCTTTATTTTGGGATTCTGAGAAATGGGCAGATCCTAGCCTTAATTGTTTTGTCCTCTTTTTTGGTATCTTCTTGACACAAGCTCGTTGCCTAACCAGCCAAGCTCATCGTAAGTGATTTAATATCTGTGGAACATGTACTAAAATGTTAATTTTCTACTTACACAAGTAACCTCCCGTTTCGTGTCATTTAGCTTTTAGCTAATATAAGTTTTTAAATAATAGAAGCTTGTAATCGATATAGTCCAATACTTGCCAAGACATGAGAGAGGGAGAGGTGTTCTTCTCAGCCCTCTCAGCTCACCAAAACCCAATGCTTTTCTTCACTGCCCTCACCAATCCCTTGGACTTGTTTTCTTGGATGATGCCTCTTCCCTCTTCAATTCGTTTGAAGGGTTTGAACCCTGGATTAAATTAGCTTTTTTATTGTTTTTCTTTAAATGTAATCTGCAACAGTGGAACGCAAACGGTTGTCTGGTTCTCTGTCAAAAGCAGCAAACGAATTATTATTTGTTCCTCATGTCTGTGTGTGGGTGCGCACAGAAACGTACATACCCAGAAATACATCATACATACAAAACATACATATATAAGTAGATAGATAGATCTAGATATGTCTGTGTGTGGGTGCGCACAGAAACACATTTAAGATTGAAGTCTACAGGATGATAGCAAAATGTTGACAATGATGCCATCGACAATGATAGACAACCAAACTCTTATGCCTATCTCAAAAACTTGTAGTTGGAAACCCAAAAATGTGGGAACTTGCAATTCTACAATCTTACCATTTATGATCCGCTAAATTTCAAGTCTTTCTATTATGTTTTTCAAGATTTGACGATACACAGATACGTGTGTATAATCACAACAGCTAAAATACCAAAATACACACATGCACACACAAACATTCATACGTATATATATATATATATATATATATATATATATATATATATATATATATATATATATATATATATATATATATATATATATATATATATATATATATATATATAGATAGATAGATGTCTGTGTGTGTGTCTGTAATCAGAAAAACTAAAATACCAAAACCGTATGTCAAAAGATAACCTATCGACATTTTGTTTCATGTTGTGTCATATTGAAGAGTATCATCTCTTCTCGTCATCTTTAGGCCTTTCCCCGTCTCTTTGAAAGCGAAGTGATGCAGCTTTCACCGGAAAGGTAGCTCGAATGTCTATTTCAGTAGTTATGTTTTGTACTACACAAATGGTGTGGCTAGTGCGTAACTCACACACACTTCGCGAGGGGGAAAACTGCATGGACGACCTGGCTAATATGAGCTTTGGTATCGCTCTTGGCGTTCGACGCTTCTTATTTGGAACCAGGTCTCGTCGGAATTATCGCTGGTCATGTCGGCAGACCAGATGAGCATTTGAGTCAATAGTGAGACATTAGTTTTCCCTCTCTCGGGCCTCTGGCACTCACTGTACTCAAACAAAGATTGGTCCCATCCGGCAGAAACTAATGGAATTTGAGATCATCAAATTTTATTAACAAAACCAAATTCAAGATCGACAAGAAAAAGCGGTGTTCAGAGATACTTATACATCTGGTTAATCTCACACGAATCCATCGTAGTTTCTAAATAATAAATTTATATGTATATAGTTGATAAACTAGGCAACATCCTGTAATTTTCTTTACCGACCATCAGATGACCTAATGAAGGCGACCACCTTGCTTACGAGGTCTGCAGCCTCCTGCGACCCTTTGAACTCATCGAACAAGAAGAAGCAATGGCCCATCTCTTGGTGCTTCACGACTTCCACCACCTGACCCTCCTCCCTCATTCTCTCACAGAACTCCGCCTGCCGATCCCGGAAGATATCGGCCCCGGCGATGAAAACTAGGCAAGGTGGTAGTCTGACCTCGGTGGACACCGGCACAACGGGGTTCATCAGAAAATAGTCTGCAGTCTCTCCCTCCGGCAGCGCCATCCTTGCCCCCACCCTTACCGAGTCGATATCCACAAGGGACCACTCCGTACCGGATTGCTCCGACTCGCTCAACTCGTCCCTCTTGAACCCCGGATGAAGCATAACCATTCCCTTGACTCGGAATGTTTCCGAATCCAACTTTCCGTCTCGAGATGCCTGCAGCGTTACATTGTAAGCTAGGTTCCCGCCGGCGCTGTCTCCGATGAGAAAGACCTGATGGAAGTCCCCGAGTCGGGAGAGAAGGGCCGCCGGGGAGTCCAAGTCCATTTCCGATTCTTCAGACCGTGCTGATATGGACAACTGGCGGAGCCACTCAATCGCATCGAGACAGTCGAGGAACCCTGCTGGAAGGCGATTCTCAGGGCCGAGACGGTATGCAACAGATACCCAAATTGCACCTGAATTAAGGCAGAAATGAGTGAGCGTGGTCTGGTACATCCGCCAAGAGGGCGAGCCGACGCAGAAGCCTCCGCCATGGAAGTGAAGGACTATGGGGAGGGCCGAACTGGGTTCGCCGGCGGTGTGTCCTGGGAAGAAGGCGCGAGCCCAAACGCCGGTCACTGGGTTGAGGTTGAGGTTGTAGCAAGAGAAGTTGATGGTCGTTGTAGTGGGGAGGGTGTAGGTAGGGGAACAAGGATTAGTGGACTCGTAGCGGAGAACTGAACCATCCGAGTATAGAGTGACCAGCCCGGATAACTCTTCTACCACTTGTTTGCTTTCTCCTTCACCTTCATTTCTCATATTTCCCTTGCCTGGGCTGCACTGCTGGGAAGAGAGAGAGAGAGAGAAAACATAAGGCCTCAGTAACCAACAAGGCTCATTCAATGATATTGCGATCTTCAAGGATGGTTGTCCCTACTAATTGTGGAAAACAGGACTGAAGCTAGGCCCCACTTCTGATCAATGTGTTCAATACATATCTATATATATATATATATATATATATATATATATATATATATATATATATATATATATATATATATATATATATATGTATGTATGTATGTATGTATGTATATATGTATATGTATATATATGTATGTATGTATATATGTATATGTATATATATATACATATACATATATACATTTATATACACATATATACATATACATGTATATAAACTTAGCTTAACTGTTGACTTCATGATTGTTCAATCTAGGTATTTGTTTATATTAGTGAATGATGATTCTTTATCTCATCGGCTTTCAAAGTAGGGGAAGAGAGTGATAAGATGGAAGAGGGGCCGGATGGACACAAGCTATGTCTGAACTTTTCTTCTCATGGTTTATCGAGTAATTTGGAGAAAACCACCATTAATTTCATGTGTAACAGTGGTTGGTATGCATAAACACGACTTTCCACCAAAAGTCACATTCTCTCCGTATCCCCCATACGGAAAATCAAATACTCACATGGTCTTCAGCCATGAGATCACACCCACACCCACATTGTTTTTCTAGATAAGCTCTACCTTTAACCCCATCTTGGATGTGTCCACAAACAAACCCGACCCATTTGATCTAAACTTATTTTGTTCTTAATTAATAATCTTGCAAGTATAATAAGAATATTCAGAAGCATAAAATTACAAATTTAGATTACATTTAAGTCACATAAATGACTAGATTTAGCAGTATGAAACCAAACCAAACCAACTCCCAAACCAAAAACAAGATTTATCCCATTCTAAGTGGAGATTTAACAATTAATTAGATCCCCTTTTTTTACTGGTTTGCCACGCTATGACCAGTATGCATCTATATTCGATGCTACTTTGCAGCCTTAGGAGTGTACAGCATGGTGCTAGTCACCCAAAGCCTGTCATGCACCATTTGCTAGTGATATATATATATATATATATATATATATATATATATATATATATATATATATATATATATATATATATATATATATATATATATCATTTTGGGACTAAAACATGAATAGAAAAGGCCAACCATAAGAGTCCCATTACTCTGGACAAGTGAAAATTCTAACCTCAAAGCAGCTTACCTTTTTCTTTTCTTCTTGCTTTACTGGCACATTTGTTTAAAACAACCGCCTCATTCTGATGCCGAGGGAGGGCTAGTTGGGGGGCTGTGAAATGAGCGAAATTTGTATTTTGGCTCAGTTCAGGCCCTCACTGGCCAATTCATGTTCCGTTTGTTAAACCAAATCAGCCAGACATTAACTTGGTATGTTCAGCTCATGAAAGCTCATGAAGTGATACTTTTAAATTTTTTACCTAAACCATTTTCCCAAGGTAATTATACTGGTCTAATTAATGTAAATGAATTGTTCTTTTTGTTTTACTTTTCCATAGAAGAAAGAATTTAGGTAAATGATAGGTAATTTACTTAGGATATTAAGGAAATCTCTGTCAACTTGGTTGTGGTCGGCTCATAAAAGGATGATAAGCTGTTCATTGACATGTTTTAGAGGTTGTTCAGTTACCAGTTAGCTTGGTTCGTATGTATAGAAAACGAGGATTGTTCAGTTTGTTCGGATCATTTACTGGTCAGCATGCACTGTGGAAAGGGCTCCTAGAAAGAAATAGAACGATATCAATATGAGCTTGGAGGATGAGATGCATATCAGAAGTTTGTGATTAATTAGATGTCTATCCCCTTCAATGACACACATGCATATCCGTGTGGAAATTGATATATACTAGCATAATCATACAAATCTCAACCGTATGTTATAAAGATCGATGATTGAGATTTAAAAGTAACAAGCTATTTTTTTATCATGTATAGTTGATATATATATATATATATATATATATATATATATATATTACAAGTATACTTGATTAAAAAGTGACACTTTTTTCCTTTAAATCGTAAACATCCATCTATTAGGATGGTAGGGATTTGTATACACATGCCAGCATATCAGGTTGCTAACAGCTCTCTCTCTCTCATCTAGGAGTCGAAAATGGGCCTATCATTGAGGATATGTAAGTTCGAGGAGATTACAAGAAAATTGAAAATTAAGGAAACATGATTCTCGAGAAAGTGAGTTATTTTTCTTTAGTCGAGCTTTACATATATAATCTAATTTAACTTTTAAATGCAAACCCCCTTATTGGGTTGAGGCCTTTGAAACATTGGAAGGAAACCATAAAATTGAATATGAAAAAATAACAAGCAAAATTGGAGTTAAGGATTCTTGTAGCCAAACTCACATAGTGTAGGAGAATGTTTGCTTTCGTTCTTTCTTGGTTTGGTATATTCGCCTTAAATCTAGTGATTTTCCTTATGAAATTTTGTAAAAAGAATATGAAATGAAGACCATGAAGCGGTGGAGGATTAGATGTTGGTTTCCTACACCTGATTCCAGCTACTTTTGAGCTTTAGGTTGTCTTTCTTCAGGCTCTCCCAGGTACGCCTGCAGTGGAACAAAAGGTGAGTTTCTGATTTTTTGAGGTTTCCTCAAAGTGGAGTTTTTTGGGGAAAGATCTCTTTTCACTGAGTATTTTTTTTCTTGAGTATGCGTTGCTCTATATTTATAGAGCAGCACGTGCTCCCTCTTTCTCGATTATCCTGCTAGGCTTCTTTCATCTGGAGCGTTCTTATCCGGACCATTACCGATATTCCTGGTAACTATTCGGCTGTTATGACCATCGTATCTTCAACCCGAGATACAAGTAACGGAGTGGATAACCAGTTCAGCCGTTACTTGTGCGGAGTTGCCGAGAATGGCTACAACCTAACATCTCCCACTTCCATTCGAGCCAAGTGTACTGTTCGGGGTTAAATCTATAATTTTAACCTCAGTCTGAATTTGTAATTTTTCAAAAGTATAGGGACAAATATATCTTTTGACACAATGACAGAAATGTAATAATTTAAACTGAAAAGGGCAATAACTATAGGAGGGTAAAATAAACTTTCAGCTCAATAAGGGCAAAATAGTCTTTTTACCTAAAAATATCTGGATATTTTCATAATTTTTTAAGGCAGTTTGGTAATATATGAAAACCGATTGGGGTAGAACGGACTTTTCAACTTGACATTTTTCAGCCCACATTAAGGAGTGAAGAGAGAGAGAGAGAGAGAGAGAGAGAGAGAGAGAGAGAGAGAGAGAGAGAGAGTGGTCTGAAAGAGGGAGAGAGAGAGGGTGGCCTGCGGCCCTATGTGTCGGTCGGCTATCTACTGTTTCGCCCTATATGGTGGCCGACGACCTCTATTTTTTTCCCAGCTTGCGTCTGACTGCCTTTCCTTTTCTTGGCCTTTCGGCCTTCGTTCATCTGCGGCTTGGTTTTGGCCTTTCGGCCTTCGGCCGACTGCGACTTGGTTATGGCCTTTCGGCCGTCTGCGACTTTCTATAGCCTTACCGCTTTTTCAGGCTTTCCTTCTCTCACTCGTTTCCCTTTTCTTTCCTTCTTCTTCTCTTTCTCTTTTTTTTTTGGAAAAGTAATGTGTACCTTTTTGCAGGGTCAAAACCAAGGCTTTGATACCAGATGTTGGTTTCCTACGCCTGATTCTAGCTACTTCCGAGCTTTAGGTTGTCTTTTTCGGGCTTTCCGATGTACCCCTACAGCGGAACAGAAGGCGAGTTTCTGATTTTTCGAGGTTTCCTCGCAATGGAGTTTTTCGGGAAAAGATCTCTTTTCACTAATATTTTTTTCAGTCCATCATTGAGTATGTGTTTCTCCGTATTTATAGAGCAGCGCGTGCTCTCTCTTTCCCAGTTATCCTACTAGGCTTCCCTCATCTTAAGCGTTCTTATCAGAACCGTTATCGATATTCTCGGTAACCATCCGGCTGTTATGGCCGTCGTATCTTCAACCTGAGATATAGGTAACGGACTGGATGGCCAGTCCAGTCGTTACTTGTGCTGGGTTGCCGAGAATGTCCACAACCTAACACTAGAAACTCTTTTAGGGTGGGCGCATAGCCCCTTGAACAGTTGTGGGGAGAACTATATATTATAGCCCATGAATTCCACCGTGAGGTATTATAGGCTTTAAGTTGATTTTTGAAATTTCGGGTGAGCCTGGGCTCAATGTAGATCCGCCTCTGATTATGATGTCACAAGCTAAAGGATGGTCTTATTTCAAAACCCACTCAAATTCTTGTTCCTTGATAAAAGACTGAAATCGGGTTCTCACCCTGCAAAAACTGAGCACGGTACTGTCTGGGCTCTTATATCAGCTAAAACATGTCTAATTAACCTCATAGATGTATGTTGAAGTTTTTCTCTTCAACCATTTAGAAACAAAAACATATGTACATCAGTAAGAATTTTAAAAAATGGCCTCTCTTGCATGGGATGTAAACTCAGAGCAGGTCAGCTTATCTGATTCATCAGATATTTAGATATCTTTTGGAGATACCCGGAAAAACTGGAAACTGTGTATGGTTTTAACTATCAAATCCTACTGGCTAATCAGATTCTAATCACTAGTTCGGGTGTCCGATATATCTGTAATCTGAAAACTCTATTTCTTAATATGACAATATTTCGAAAATATTGTGATAATTCAACTAATTACAGAACTTCCATCTCCTCAATCCTATAACAGTGTTTACCTACAGAGAATGTCCTTTTAATGCATAATATATGTTATTCTTGCTTTGTCTTGCAGTTATAAGAACATCTTTAGCTATAACATGACTTCTCAAATGCTATATTGGTGTAATTATCATCAAGATATCTCTCCGAGATTAAATTTAGGGACACATCTGAGAGATTTTCAGACATCTAAAACATAAGCACAAGCAAATTATTTTATTGGCATAAGTTTCATAAAGTTTTTGCATAAAACATGATATAATTTGAATACTCCTATATGCTAACTCTAAATAGAGTGCACATCTTTGAATGTAAAACTATCATGAGTAGTTTAAAACAGCAACACCCTTCAACGGTGGAGATGCTAGACCCTACCGAGCTGTCCCAAGAAAAAAGGCAAGTGGCTCACCAAAACATGCAGATGCCTGTTCTCGTGCCCGTTTGCGTTTTCTTGTTTTCTAATATTTAGCAAATATGAGGCTTTTATGGAACTCATGAGACGATGGGGGTGGAAGTCACTAGAGTGCTCCTATCAGTATCCTGAAAGTTACGAGAAATGATGTGCTTCGGCTTTGCCATGTGATCCAAGTTATCATGTATCGCTAGAAAGCAGAGACTTATGCGTCTCACGGGCAGTCATAATGATGGAAACAAGTAACAAGGTGTATCCAGGCTTGCATCATTGCCATGATTTCCGTGACATATGTTGAATGTAATGCATAGATTC
The DNA here is from genome assembly GCA_036023115.1 of Brasenia schreberi. Taxonomy (NCBI): domain Eukaryota; kingdom Viridiplantae; phylum Streptophyta; class Magnoliopsida; order Nymphaeales; family Cabombaceae; genus Brasenia; species Brasenia schreberi. The sequence continues at coordinate 27,342,658 of JAYKKT010000088.1, forward strand.
AACAATGAATCTGTCTCTGTGTGTGTCTTATTGCATGATATTCTTTATACATAGTTTCCAAAGATCCATATTTTTTGTTTTAGTTAATTATACACCGGACAGAATTATATACATTTAAGTGAAACATTATCATTTTGTGATAATATTTATGAAACCTTTTTGTTTCTTGCTTTATAAAACGAAGGAGTTCTTGCAGACCAAACCCATGTGATGGTATGTTGGCTTACGAGGAAAAAGTGGGGGTATACAAGGAGCAGTATATAATATGGCACAGTGAGGTCCATGTCTCCCACTCAATGACATGGTACAATTAAAAATTCAGTCTGAATCAAGATGCTTGCTTAAAAGGACGTCATAAAACCTTGCTTTATTATACTAAAACTTTGAAGATCGTAAAAGCTGAAGGGAGAGAACGCTTTAGGCCATGAAAAGTGTCCACGAGAGGTGTTGATATTTTAACCTTTAGTGATAAGCAATTGGAGGAGGTTGGTAATAAGTAAACCAGTATGAATAAGCCATTGATGCACATGACTTACATGTGTCCTGCATCCGTCCGCCCAACTCAATTATCAAAGATTTTTAAAAACTAGAGCCCACAGTTGAATGCAAGGTCTAGAAAACAGATGCTGACGGCTATTCACCTCATCCTAAAATCTTAAAAAGGCGGCGATTGAATTCGTGGTTAACAATAAAACGTTCCTGGTATAATAGCGCTGCAATACCATATCGCGATGTGTCTGACCCCCATATCGGCGAGCTAGCTAGGTAGGATATCAACTGATCTCTCAAGAACAATACTGAAATTATCGTTGCCTTCTTGGAAAAACTTGTGTCTTGATTTCTACTGATAAAAGGGTCACCCTACTCAAGGCTTGTGAAGCCACCGGAACTCTGGCTCCATTTCCAGCTTCTCTCAAGAATTAGTATTCCCACTTTCTGTTTTGGCCAGTCTCAGGGTTCTGCTTTGCAAAAAACATGAATAACCTCTTCAGAGGAACTCTCTCTCTCTATCACACACACACAGAGAGGAGAGAGAGAGAGACATTTACATAGTACGTGCAATTGAGTAGTGGAAAACACCCAACAAAAAAAGTCCACTGATTCGAAAAATTGGAGCAGCAGTATTTTGAGATAGGAATCACACTCAGACCTAAATGTTCTTTTGAGTCATAATCTGAAATTTTAAGAATTGATCAGCCAGGTTTCTCATAGCAGGCCTCAAATGTACGATCTTACGACCAGTTGTGTGATAATCATGGAAATAAAGTACTTGTTTTACCCTCACGAAGTCGGATCTGATTAAGGGAAAAAACATATTTGACAAAGACAGGATCGAAAGACTTCTGGAAGAAACTAGCTGGGAGCTAGCACTAGCTGCTTTCACTTTTCTCCTGCATATCTATAAGGAGTAGCAGAATCTTGTGATTGCCGCCATTAATTCCAAACTAAGACATCCAAATAGAAGGTCAACGAGTTCGATACACGTACATACATGTTCTGTGAGGTCTTCCTATCTCCAGTTTTGCAGATTTAGAAAAAAAAATTATTGTTGTTCCGAGGTAGCCACCTCCATATCATTGGATCAAATTAATGCGGTTCCGATGGCCAATCTCTCACCATACAGTGCCTAAATCACTCACTTACATGATATCCATTGCTTTGTCAGTCAAAATGATCGCCTTTCATGCCTCGGAGGAAGCAAGCATCATCAGGGACCAATTGAGCTTATACCATTGACTTCATTCCGAAAACTCGGAAGGAATTCAACTTTTGCTCTGATAGCCTCTGAGAATCGCAATGCTTCAACTTTCCTCTTCGTTTCATCGTAGGCTACGACATCTGTATTAATATGATAACTTTTAAATATTTATGAGGGAAACGGAAGATGTTGAAACTTACTTGGTTGGGATATAAAGCTCGCCAGTTAACAGAACAACTAAACAAGACTGAATTTTGAATATGATTTTTCACAATGTTCAGAGGCACTTTGATTTACATCATGCCTATTATATTTACACCATACATAATATGAATTTATACCATGTAAACCTTTTCTATTTCGAAAAGTATTTTTTAATAAAACGATAATCAGAAACCAGCCTTACATCCCAGGAAATGATCGACCATTTGGGGAGCAAATGTCCATGAATCGCGTCGAATTTTTAGACTTGGACCTTCATTATTTAGTTTCGGCTGACTCATTGGGAATATTCGAAGTGCAAAATTAAAAGATCAAGAACACAGAAACAATCACGTAATCACAAGTCCAAAAGAAAGAAGAGTTACGCGGTTCGGAGGAAAAAAGTCCGCCGCCACAAAAAGAAAATCAGTATAATCAACCAATAATTACAAGACGGAGCCACAAACGAAGTAGAGACCAGTGTTCATTATAAAAATGAAAGAGTAATCACATTGAACTTTTCTGACCAATAACGGAAAAATTCCGGAGCAGAAATAATTCGGAGAGTTGGACTATCTTCCGTCGATTCTACAAATTATAGCGCTACGTGGAAACAAAGAATTCATGTAGCCGATCCCATCTACTACGGGAAAAAGGCTTAGTTGTTGCTGTAATTCCGAGAGTTGGACTCTACATCTCCAACAGGTAGATATCTTAATCAGCTAATCGTAAGTAAATAAGCATCCTTTTCCAATAAAAACGTACCATTTTCAATGGGCAACATGGGAACATGACTTTGATTCGTAGGTCTGTTGTTTTATCATCTATTTACATAAAACCTTTTTTGGCAGTGCTTTTGTTTAATCTCTCTCTCTCTCTCTCTCTCTCTCTCTCTCTCTCTATATATATATATATATATATATATATATATATATATATATATTCTCAAAGACTAAAAAGACCACCAACGGATAACTCTCATGCCAGCCTCATATTTTCTGTGCCGTTGGTTGAACCATGTAAGCCAAAGCAAAATTCAGTTAATCCAAATTCAGTTCAATACAGACATACGTAGATACGTAATACATGCATACATATATTAGACAAGTGGGAAATCCAGTAAATTACGTGCTCCTTCTGGTATTATTAAGTGTGATATTGAATCTTTTAAAAGGTTTGCAAGGACAGGCTTTTGAAGTAGCGGACTCATTCCCATGTTTAGAAACGTCGTGGAATTTATGGATTGAATTGTCTCCCCCTTAATTCCAGCGGAGTTGCTTAGTGGTGAGACCCACAACTCCACAATGGTTGGTCTTGTTGAGATGTGATGAAACAGCTGAGCATGAAATGTCATAGCTAGGAAACTTCACCACATTTTCCCTCTACGTACATACCACCACATATAGCTTTTAGAGCAGGTTAAGTGCGACTGTGTGTGTGTATGCATGGAAGCCTTCAACTCGATCAACGCACTGTGACATTAGAGTTGGTGAAGTTTCCTACCTATATGAGCTGAACCAGTTATTGACTTTAGCTCAAATTATCTACTTGTTTTATTCTGCCTACAACTGTGTGTGTGCGCGTGCTGTCTATTCACCTGCCACACACACGCACATATATGTTACAACAAAGTTGACTTGAATTTATTGCTTCTTCACTGACTACAAATTGGTCACACCAGGTTGGGTTCTTTTTAAGTTCTGTCCACCAACCATTCCCAGTTTGGAATGAAGGCACTAAGATTGAAACTAAGACATATATGCCATCTTTAGCAGCCATAATGAATCCTCCAACTCCAATACCGGCTTCATTTATTCCAGGGAAAGCACAAATCTATACGTAGAAGCGGATGCTTATATGGTAATGACTATATTGCGAAAGAAGTTAACCATGTGTTTAAAATATGGAGACGGATTCACCATGTCTTCAAAACTGAATATTTCTCTATCTTAATGTAGTTCTTCAACACATTCTTTTTACTGACAGGAACATCTTGAACACTTAAGAGGAGAAAGTTCGTGTACGTGCAGTGTTTTGTCACTCAAAAAGCTTAAAGAGCAATTGAAGTCTTAGGCTTTCTCCATGCCCAACACAATGTCAAACTTACTGTAGTACTGCGATAAACAATAGTTAAAAAGGCAAACGAGCTCAGCAAGCACTATAACAGGCTATTACTTGTTTTGGCAAGCAAAGAACGTGGTTCAGTGCAATAAATCATCAGGGATTTGGGACAAGTGGTGCCCCTTTTCACGCCCATATCGTGGTGCCACCTCTCTGTAAAAGTTAGATCATCTAGCACTAGCGAAAGCACAAGAACCGTCAATTCCTTTTCCTCTTCATTTTTTAACAGAAGTGTGATGATTTCCATTGCGCCTGCTGTTCTGCTTTCCATGGCAAAACAGGCAGATGCCTATAGCGGTGTCCCATTTGATGCTCCTTTCTCTTTATGCTTTCAGTTAAGAATAGTATGTGACTCACTCAAGCTAAGCTGTTTTGACATTGTTTGTGGCACTCTATTTTCCTATGCATTCATCAGGAAGGGGACTGTGGATTATGGACACAAGGGTGAATGTCATTATTCTAAAACTCTATTAGTCTTACTAATTACAGCATTTTCCAGATAAGACCCGATTCGGCAATGGCTGTAGCTTTGTCCATTTGAGTCCATGTTCAACCTTTTTTTGTCTTTCTTTTAATTCTTGTATGCGCTTTGTGTCTTAATTTGTAGAGGCTAGGCTGACCAAGTGGGAGTAGTTGCTTCCAAGTAGGGAGTCAATTGAACATGAAAAAACTAGACATTAATCTTTCCGATCAATTGTTTTCACATGCTCACAGGAGGTATTTGTTTAGAGAGAGAGAGAAGGTGGAGAGTAAAGAAAAGTAGGCTCAGATTAAAGGGGTCAGCATCTGACACCATCCAACACCGACACAACCACGGCTAACGATGCATCTTGCTTGAGCGCCCGGAATTATTGAGAGGCAAAAAAAGGAATCAGCAGAGTGAGTGAGAGAGAGAGAGAGAGAGAGGTCTCGTGCCTTACTGTGGCGTCGGCTTCCTGTTGGTGGTGGTCAGTGCGCAGCAGGTCTTGGGGGAAGAAATTTAGTTATACTCTTCTTCTCCGTTTCAGATGATTAGATCTCTCTGTCTCTGTCTCTCTCTCTGAGATCAGTTTTCCTTGCCTTAATTTTTTCCGCCCTTTCTCCCTTTGCCAAAAAGGAAAAGGGTTGTCCTCTTTGCCTGTGAAATTATGTGCAAGCTCTAGAACACTAAGAAAATCTACGCTACCAGAGTTCTGTGTGTGTGTGTCCGATCCGTGGCCAAGGTTCCTGATGATGATGGTGAACAGGTTGGATATTTAGTGTTTCCCCAAGGAGTAAATGAAGCAGGCAGTTTTCTTCCTTGGACATACATACCAGAAGAAGGGTAGAAAGCTTAAAGTCGTGTTGTTTCTTTTGCCTGCATTCAAGGGAAGAAAATCCTAAGCAACAGACGCTCCTAGATTAAAAGGTTTAAAAGGTATCTAATTTCTTGCTACTTTTTCATCTTCCTATTTCATATTTTAGATGATCTAGACTCAAGATTAAATGACCAAATTCACGCTTCCGCATCCAGACACGAACCCTTTTTTGTAGTTTTGCTGAGTTATTTATTTACCCGTGTGGATTATGATACATACTTTTGTAGTTTCCGTTGAGCATTAAGAGGTACTTTTTAATATCCTTGGTTATCTAATTGTTGAATTTCTCTTCATTCTTTCTTTTTCTCGTTCTCCTTTCGGAAAAGTATAGAGAAGAAGATGCAGGATAGAGGAGTGGGAGGCGCAAGTCTAAACCTCAAAGCCCCAGATCAAGTATTAGGCACCCAGCTGCAAGACAGAAGAGTGAAGCCCCAATCTGAACAACCACAAAAGTGCCCAAGATGTGATTCATTTAACACAAAGTTTTGCTATTACAACAATTACAGTCTCTCACAGCCTAGATACTTTTGTAAGACATGCAGGAGGTACTGGACCAAAGGAGGAACCCTAAGAAACGTTCCCGTTGGAGGGGGCTGCAGAAAAGGAAGCAAACGCCCTAAGAGAACCATTTCTGATAGTCCTAGTAATCCTTCAACGCATCACCAAGTTGGAGAAGCTGTTGTCTTCCCTACCCTTCCCTTTGGTGCAATTAGATCCCAATTCCTTTTGAACCAGTCTTCTATAGGCGTTACCAACTCCACAGATGCGAAGGTTTCTGAAAGAATTCCTCCCTTTTTAGCACACACACAATATAGTCATGGTCTCACTCTAGGGGACTACAACACCATATTTGGTTCGGGACACCATGCATCATTGCTACCAAATGCAACCCAACACGCGCCACCTTTACCCAATTCAGAAGGATTTGTGAATGAGATAGAACAATGGAGAGCTGGAGATCCTGCTGATCATGGCTCCATGACCAAAGATGGATTGCTTCGTCTGCTACCCCCATTTGAGACGACGACGATGGCAACGTCAGGCGGTGGAAATGAAGCTGCTGTTGTTAATGTGCCTTCTCTGGCAAAGCCTGAACAGCGCACAGCCTTTGAGGGCAACAGTAGTGCATCTTCTGCCGGCTTTTGTTACTGGAATAATACTAGTGGGACTTCCTTGGTTGGTGGTAATTGGCAGGAGTTTTCAGGGTATGGCCCCTCCAGTTCATTCTTGTAAGCTTGTTTTCTTTTACCCTTGTTTTGGCTTAAAAGCCGTGAAATACCTCCATTTATTTAGTTGGACTTTTCTTCATATTATAGTATCTTTGTCGTAATAAAGAAAACCACAGACGTATGTAGGGAGGTGAAATATTGGCTGGTTTCCTTTTTTCGAGTTGGATTTCATGCTTTGTATACTACTAAAGATTGTTCATTGAGAATAATACTAGACACATCTATTAATTAATGTTTTCTCTTTTCAACAATTCTGCTTTGTCATTCTACATAAGCATGCATGATTCCATGGTTATGTGTATACCCCTCCTGCTCCTTACCTATTTTGGGTTTGTATCTCTCTCCGTATGCTTTGTCTTTGAGCTATTTCCGAGTTTGACATGAGTTTTTCTAATGGTGGTGGTGGATCTAACTGAACCTTCAGTCTTTATGTTGTGTTTCTTTTAACATTCTTCGTTTCAAGCTTGCGTTTAATGATACCTTCTCCGCTTCCGGAGGTTCTGAAATCTTTAAATCGGTCGAATTTCAGGATATGAATCACATGATCGTTAAACTTGGTCATGGTCACTTAAACATGCTTTATAACAGTAGTACTTATTGTTTGTTTGCAATTCAAAAACACTGCACAGGTATTTCTACCATTATACTCTTTTCTTTATTGAGTAGCGTTGGTTTCTTTTTCACAGCAGCAGCACGATGGTGCTGAATGAATGAAAGGATATTGTTACCTCGGTGTATCTTCGTTTCATGTCTTCTTACGTTTTGCTTTTCCCCGTGTATTTGTTAAATAGGAAGGTCGCAGTTTGTTTATGTATCTCATGACTAAGTAATGTACATCGGAGAGAGAGAGAGAGAGAGAGAGGGGAGTGTGGGTTGTCCGCATTTCTCTTTCCAAGAGGAGAATCAAAGAGGACCTTTCGCTGGCATGGGGAAGGGCACCGCAGCAGCCGCGGGAATGTCTTGATTGCGATCCAGAATGTGGCATACGAATAAATGCACCACAGAGATACTCGTCCTCACTAAGATCCAAACCGGTGTTCTCTTTATTGTCATCTTCCTTTTCTTCAGATTTTTCTACCAAAAACAAAAGACGTTACTTATATATATATATATATATATGAAATTTGGATCGCTTTTTACAAGAGTATTTTAAAAGTTCTAAATTAAAAAAAAAAATACAAAACACAAGATTATTACATTCTAAAGAGTGAAGATCGAACATTTTTAAATCTGGGCAAGATTCAATCAATGTATACATAAAGAAAAATAGTTCTAAATACAAAATGTTCTTAAGTACATAAACTTACTTATAGATCAAATAATGAAAATATTTAAGCAAAATTATGTATCTAAAAATATTATACATTTGTCACTAACTATATATATACCTATATAGAGAGAGAGGGAGGGAGAAGAATAGTGTTGAATATATAATGTCTTTTTCTTACTTTTATTGTTCAAATCTTTAATCTTAAGTAGTTTTAATTCAAAATTTTATCATTACTCTCAAACATCAAACGTCAAACTATAAAAAATATTTATATAAAATCAAATATATATATAGAGAGAGAGAGAGGAGCAGAGGACGTCTCCCAGACGTAAAATCAAAATTGGTGCGAATAAGGTCGTGTGACAAGACGGTAGAGGTGTACGTGAGCTGAGCTTCTTGCAAGCTATTCGAGCTGTGCTTGAGAAAGGCTCGTGTTCGGCTTGATCCTTGGGAGTTTCAGCCAAACTTGAGCTCCTGCCAGTCGAGTTTGAGCTTACCAATGTTCGGCCCTAAAAACTCGCAAGCTTAATCGAGTCATACATATTTTATATAAACTGTAATTTATTTCTTAAACTTTTAATATTTCCCACTCAATGTTGCTTTTCGAATCTATTTCAAAATAGCTCTCTTTTTCTATCTTGAGCGCCACGCCCTTCTTGCACCTCTACCTCACTTCACAACATTTCTCCTTTCATCTTGAGCACCACTCAATTTTGCATGGGCATTTCTCTTGGTAAGTGGTGGCATGAGTTTCCTCCTTGTTCTTCCCTAGATCTTGCTTCTAGACCAAAAACAAGCGAGTCACTTCTGGTTCATTCGCAGTACCGAGTCCAGTTCTTCTCCAACTATTACATATGTACCAGATCTTGACTGTTAGATCCATCGAGCCTATCAACGGCCGATAGGTGTGTGGAGCCTATCAACGGCCGATACGTGTGTGTACAATCTTATATATCGACTGTTGATCGAATACAATCTTATGGTTATATATATAGAGAGAGAAAGAGAGTAGAGAGTAGTCTATGCGCTTATTCATTTATGCTCTAATCTTTCTAAAGATATTAATAATTTGATGTTCAAATCAATGATGGTGAGTTTTAATGAAAAAACAAATAGTATTAGGTACATTTAATGTACCTCTAAAAAGCAGTTGATACTTTTTTGTTTTTAAATTTCAATTTCAATCATTGATCGAACCATTGAAAAGTTTAAGAATAGATCAATGTGCATATTTCAACCAAAAGTAATAGATGAATATGCTTATTCATACTAGATCATTGCTTTATAACAACATGAGTATAATTTTGAAAGTTATAAAATATTTGAAAATTTATGAACAATTTATTATATTTATGCCACCAAAATGTAATGATAGAACATGAGTAAATAGCGGGTGATAAGCAAGATCCAATCACTATATATATATATATATATATATAGAGAGAGAGAGAGAGAGGGAGTTGTTAGACAACCTCTCATACTACACATTACTTGATCATCGTCACTATTTATACTATCAATCTGATGGTAGTAATAAATGTTTATCTCGCATCGCATTTAATGTATCCATATGTATTTAATAATATTGATCTTCGTGTTAATGTTGATAGATTGCTTCATCGTATGAATGATGTAAATAATTTGATAGGGTCTTACATGGGAGGGTGTGTCACTTTTCATAGAGAGAGAGAGAGAGAGAGAGAGAGAGAGAGAATATTGTGGCTATATTGATTTTCATAAAAAGGCATGCAATATATGCCCATTGAAGCACATATCCTCTTAAAACTAGTACCGATCAGAAGGTTTAATTTCAAAATTAATTATCCCATTGAATACTATGGTTAAATAAATAAACCACCACAAGGTAACACGAGAGTGTGTGTGAAAGATTTGTTTTACATGCAATGAGAGTTTTGAGAGGGGTATACACATATATCCAGTTCTTACAAGGATAAAAATGTAAGTCACTCAAAAGATAGCATGTACGTTCGTAGAATGAGCGTGCAGGTGCCTACGATGCAAACGTATCTCACTTCCATATTTTAATGATCAGACTGTACGTGCCTTGCACATCTGAACATTCTTTTACCTTACTTTTTGAGATAATTAAGTACAACTTTTTAATAAAATATTATGAAATTGGGGCAGCAAGATGCAATCCTCAAGTTAGAGGTAGCTCAATGGAAAGACGCTCTCTATCATTGTAGTTGGTAGAGAGTTCGACCTCCAGAGATTATATTGTTTTCGTTTTTCAAAAAAAAAAGTTTGAAACCACGCCAACGGTTCCGGTTCCAAATTCCAAGCAAACCAAAACCGATATTTTGAAATCGGACATGTTTATGTTTGAGGGAGTGGCGGGCCTCTCAATTATATTAAGGGCATCACAGTTACTAACTTTTCTTGCAGTTCATAGTTATGGTTCTATTCTACTTATATAGGAAAACTGAACAGGAACCCGCGATTCCAAGCCGCCTTTTGGGTTTGATTTTGAAATCCGGCCTTTGTTTCACTCATTTCCAAATGAAGCACGAAAGGATCCGTCATGAAAGTAGACTCGGGACGGGACTCAGAATCAATGGAGCCAGAACTGGAACCAAAGGAGGGACTGGACTGATTCTGGTTTAAGGTTCTGGTGGAACTGTCCAGGTCTACTCGAGTTTATCATTGTTTCTCCCTACCTTTGTTTCTTAGAGTAGGGAATGGTATCTTCCAAGGCAGGGTCGGTCTACTCAACCTTACTTGTGGACTGAGAGCTGTTTCTTTTTCTTGGTACGATGGTGAGGCTGAAGCCAATGCACCTGAGTATCAAACTCGTGACCTTTAACTTGTTAGCTGACCCTCTAGCCAGGTTAGCGATATATTACTCTTTGGGTATACGCTGCTTTTTTAAGTGAGGAGGCTATAATATACAAAATTTGTTCTCTTAGATCCTTGCGAGAATCGAATTTATAGTCCATGAATTCAAATGTCTGACCATCTTTCCTTGTTTAGACTAGCTAGAGTGTGTGTCATAAGGTTGGCCGGCACGCTATATGAACTAAGCTTATTGGGGTGTGTTTGATTCGTGGTGTCAAGCTCTTAGTACAAGAAATGTAGGCTTTGAGCTTATAATTGTGGTTTCGTGTTTGGATTACGAGTAGTTTTCATGTGAGGTAGGGTAACAATATAAGAGGGAAAGAGGCACTTGGGTTTCCGTGTAAAACCTCTAAATCCAGTTTCTATACCTGTATGCCCCTAATTGTAAAGTTTTTAACTAAAATTGAGTCTATGAAACTACAATTTCATGTGACGACGGGTTATAACATAACCTGAAACTACAAGCACCAAAGATCAAGGCCTAGTTCTCCTTAAACCTTGTACCAAACACACCCAGGGTCGAATGGTTCTTGAACAATATTCACAGGTCCATTGTAGCACAATCAAACAACAACAACTACAACAACTAAGCCTTTTCTCATACTAGATGGGGTAGGCTACATGGATTCTTTGTTTCCATAGAGCCCTTGTAAAATCTATGGTGAATAAGTCCTACAAAGTTTTACGTTGACTGTCGGAAGCCTAACGCGACCCTCCTCCTTTATCTGGGCTTGGGACAGGCCATGAAAGGGTGATTCCTTACATGGGCGAAGTTTTTGTAGCACAATTACAAAACAATATTATTATATTGATAGGAGTCAACCCGGATAGGAATGGTAAGTGATCTGATGAATCGAACAGGTTTGCTTGTGGTTCTCATACCAACTTCAAAATGCTGCTTGAGTTTAGCTCGTTAGCTAATTAAGCTGCACAAAAGTTGCTTGATAGACTTTTTGTTTTTTGAGCTCTCCTTGTTAGCCTTAGACATTAAAATCTTACTTTACAGTTCTCACTAAGAAAAGATGTTCTTCAGGTTTGCTTTGAACTTTAAGTTGCCCTTATAAAATTGAAATATTTAACTGACTACATGTATAACCAATCAAATTGGTGGTTAACATGGTTTCTTACCAATGGCGGATCTAGAAACTCTTTTAGGGTGGAGCAAATAGCCTCGCAAATGGTTTTGAGTGGGGCGAATTATATATTATATTCATTGATTCCACCAAGAGCTATAGACTTTAAGTTGATTTTTGAAATTTGGGATGGAGTGGATGCCCCACCTCGACTCAATATAGATCAGCCAGTTTTTCTTACAAAGAAAAAGCTTTGGACATAAAAGCATATCAACACGTAAAAGTTGTAAAATCAGTTGGACATGGCATTTAGCCTGGAAGTGGAATTGAGACTCTTAGAACAAATAGTTGATGATTTTATGTTAATTTGTTCGATATATAGGATTGGATGGCATAGATTGTTTATAGAAAACCCTTCCTAAATATTAATCTTAGTGGTCACCTATTTATATAGGTCCGCTAAGATGGGAAGGTACATCAGGTGCTTTATGTAAGAAAAAAGTGTTGAATATTGTAAACAAGGGAATGAATCTAAATATATATTTTTTGTTTACAAG
>JAYKKT010000088.1:27360000-27402500 GCA_036023115.1 Brasenia schreberi
GTGGAGGATAGGAGTTGGTGGGGGTGGGGCTGGGAGTGGAGGCAATGGAGGGGGAAGTGGCAGAGGTGGATACAAAGGACACCAAAGAAGGAATGGCGGTGGTGGTGGTGGAGGTGGGTTCTGGTGGTGGTGGTGGAGGTGGTCTGTTAGGTGGTGATGGTGGAGGAGGAGGATGGTGGAAAGGTGGTGGAGGTGGGAGGTCATGGCTGGATGGAGGAGGGAGTGGTGGAGGAGGGGGAGGTGGTGGTGGTGGGCGGTGGAGGAGGTGGGAGGAGGAGGAAATGGTAAAGGTCATGGATGGGGGGAGGAAGTGGAGCAGTGGTGGAGGTGGAGGTGGTGGTGGTAGTATCAACAACTGCATCAACTATACTAGACGTATATGGTCTATAGTAAACTGCTTGCAAATTGTGATATCTGGTACACCTTCAACTCCACGAAAAAGAAAATGTAGAGATTTGCGTGTCAATTTATGTTTGTATTGCAATCATAAGCAATATTGATCAGCTCTATGCATAATTAAGCTGTTTCTAGCTGGTATAAATATTTTCCGTTAGCTAATAAGCGTTTTGAAAGACTTAGAGAGTGCGTTCGAGTGAAACCAGGGCTTAGTTTTGTGATCTGACTGCTTGATTTCTAATTTGACCTGCAGCATCAGATCATAAATAAATTCTTGCTTGGCAAATTCAAATATGCGGGGAACTCTATGTAGATCAAACTTAATGTGTTGCTGTGCAAATTCAAAAGCTAAAGTTTTCCAAAAATCAACTGCTATTAGTTTCAATTTCAAACTCCACCAAAAATTGGCATCGCAAATTGATGAGGACTTTATGTGGATTGTCATTAATGCTGCTGCTAACTACTCGCTTAAAGATGGTGGGCAAAGTTCATTAAATCATGGTCCCGCAAACAAGATAGCTGTAACCTTTTCCAAAATCTTAATAATCCTTTATGCAACATTATGGTGGTCATTAAATACTGTTATCCAAACGCATTACTTCTCAATGTGGGCGTCGAGAGAGTGTGGAAAAGGTGCACATTTATGGGCCAGGAGAAATAATTTAAACTTAAATTAAGCACCGAGAGCGTTAGCTCACCAGTAGCCTCTCTATGGCCAGTCGTAGGTGGCGAGTTGGATTCCTGGAGGTGCATGTGTGCGCATGTGTTAGGCTACCACCTCCCATTGTAACAAGAAAAAAATAACCCTTAAAATTAAGCAGTCCTAGCGTTCATCATACATGGACAATTATCATGACAATACAAGATATACATCCAAAAGTCGAAAAGTACAATTGTGTAGGATTTACAAGTGCTGAAGAACTTCCACTCAAAAGTTTGGCTCTGCTTGTTTTACAAAGACAATAATATAATCTGCGGTCCACTCATCTAGTAGGCAACCTTTGACAGTTAAAGCTGATATGAGATGAAACGGAGTTCATAAGGAGCTAAGCTACTTAAATTTGAAGCATGTCGACTCACTTGAGCTCGATCCACTTCAATAACCAAAATGAGGAAAAAACAGTTGATGAGAATGCTGATGATGTAGCTATTGTTAATAACAAGAATGGTAGTTAAAAAGCTGACGAGAAGCTTTTCAGGTGCTTATTTATTATTACTGATGTTTAACGCGTACTTCAAACATTTGCAAATCTTGGGGTCCTTGTTTCATCAAAAAATGAGCCTTCGATCGCATGGTTAGCCTTCGAATTGGACGGTTCAAGCCAATAAGGTAGTCTCGATTGTAAAGCTCACAATGTTTTCCCTTGTGTCAATTTTTAAGATGAATTCATCTAAACTTTTAATGTTTTATCACTTTTTTTAGAGTTGCGAGGTTTGTCATTGCAAACACAATCGAGGAGAGAATTCTTAAATTGCAAGAGAAGAAACAACTTGTTTTTGAAGGGTAACCTAATCACTTCTTGATTTAGAATTTTTGAGAGCTTTATTGCAAGACTTGATGATTGTACCTCTGATCGACAGGACTGTTGGTGGTTCATCGGAGGCACTGGCTAAATTGACCAAAGAGGATCTGCAATTCCTGTTTCAGAGTTGACTTCATATCTTTCACAAGCTTTATATTAAACTTAGCAATTACACTTGTCCTGTTTTTGCCCTTAGCTGTAGCTTGTACAGATTTGTATATAATCAGAATGTCATGCGAAGCTCTTCTGTGTTGAATGTTGCATCAGTGAGCTTTTGACTGATGCAACATGATCCGATGCTTTGAAAGGGGCCATTTAGCATGTTTTGAATGTGGAAGACTTTTTATGTCAACCGGAAGGCATCTTCTAGTTCATCTTCCATGATGCTTATTGAGTTGGTACTTGTATTCTTGCAACGGATTTATGCAAGTGATTCTAGGATGTTGATACATTTAGGCTAGTATATCCAATTTTCTGTATAACCTTTCAGCTTTCTGTTGCGTGTGATGATTCGAAATGCCTGTTCTTATGGTGGATCATTCTTTTTCCGAAGTCTGGTTTTGCCAAAAGAACACTTGAAATCTTCTTCCTTTTGGCTACATCAGTGCGAAGATCACAGCTTCTGTCACTGTGGAAGAGCTTTGAACAAACTCAAATTTATTAACCTAGTTTTGGGTTGTGATCCAAGACATCACATCTGCGAAAAATCCTATGACCCTCTTTTCTAAATAAAAGGACGTGTTATAAGTCAAATCAAGACGAATTAAGCTGCGTTGCACCCGCATGATTTGTAGATCATGAAAGCCTTGCTTTGTGTATCATATCGAAATGTTCTTTGATACTACGTATCATGTGATATGCACAATGTGTTACAATAGTGCTGCTGGTTAAAATGGTAGCTAACTAACCCATGGGGTTGAACCCTTGCCCACCTGCATTCAATACGCTAAACTTGTGGCCTGTGCAATAACCCATTTCATAAGACCTGGCGCACATGCCTCAAAAGTTATCCCTTGCCATACCCTGTCTGCAATTGGCAACTTCCAACAACAAAATGAATTACATCAAATAAAGCAGATCAAACAAGTGCTTATACATTTAACTTATCAACATCCTCTCCAACCAAAATTTTGATTACTAATATTGTCACTCAACTGGCATATGCAGAACAAAAGCACCAACGGAAATAGAAACCAGAGAAGGTTATGAAACTTGAACTATTAATGAACACCGAAGGGAGTGCCTACCTAGCTTTCACTGTCACTCTTGCTCGTCTCCAAAAGCAACAACTTCCTCAGTAACATCTAGGATCTCTTCTACCTCAACTTCCTTGGCCTCATATTCCTCCTCCTCATCACTTGGTTCTCCATCTCGCAACTCCTGCCGATACATCTTTTCTTTGTCGTATAGTTGTTTCCATTCCTTCAACCATCCATCCCATTCCTCCTGCAATAGCCTTCGCTTCTCTCTATCTTGTTCACTCAACAGCAATGAAACATCCTGGTCCTCTGCTTCGTACTTCTTGCTGTATTTCTTCAAATTCTTTGCAATCTCCTCTTCTTTCTCAGGAGACAAGAGACTAGGTGGCCTGGGACGCCACAAGAACTGCAAATAAAGTATAAAAGGTTGTAAAATACAGAAAATAAAAAAAGATCAGCTTCAATTATATTAGTTTCATAATGCATTTTACATTCAACATCAATATACCTGATAAAAGTGGTCTCGCGGTATTCTGTACAATAGTTTGCCATGGAAGGACCAAATATTGAAACCGTTCTCCATCTCATGAACTGAAGTAACAGATGTTGCAACATACCTGCACATAAAAGAATGATGTTAGACATGACATACGAGTGAAACCATACATAATGTATATATGTATATATTATATGTGAGGGGGTGGGGGGTATGTAACATGGATGATGGATGCAGAAAAGGAAAGATAAGAAAAAACAGGAATATCAATCATCCCCAGACACTAAGATTAATATCAAATAGAAAGATGGAATAACAACTGTGGGCAATCAACAAGGGTTTACCTTCCAGTAGCATCCCATTCAATATCAGTAGCCATGAAATGCTCAGCCACTGCCATGGTCTCAAGCTCATCAACATTGTAAAACTCGAGCTGACCATTGAAACCCTTCATGCCAGCAAGGATAACGAAACGGCCAGCAGGAGACCAGTACAAGGCGTTGGCTTGTTTTCCTTTTATTGTGGCAAGCTTTGAAACTCTGCCAGTGTAATTAGCAGTTCGCATGGAGTAGAAACTAACATCTGGTCGGGGACTGTCACCATGGATGACTGCAAACCTATGACCTTTGGGTTCCCAAGCAAATGCGACAACTTTGTCATTTTTGTTTTCAAGTTCCAAAACTTCAATTGGAATATTTCGTTCTTTTATACGAAAGAGCTCAAAACCAGTATATGTGCTTTTCTTTGTTTTCGTGTATCTGTCCACTTTCACTGCAAGATAGTCACCATTGCTTTGCCAATACATTTTGCAGTCACTAACACTGAATAGATTTTTCTGCCTAAGCTCCTCTCTGCTAGGAATCTGAACCAGACTAACCTGGAAAGCAAACAAAATTATACACCAGACCTTAAAAGTAGAACCCTATCACAAGATTCACAACCACAGGTGACCTGGCAAACTAATCATCACAAAAAAGAATCGCATTATCTAGCTTACCCTCGCAGGCTGATTTCCACCACCACCCTCAGGAACGTACAATGCCAAGATGTGATCTGTTGGAGACCAACTGAAGTCCATAACGTTCTCAATTTTGATAGATTTCTTGTCAAGGAGGCCAAAAGTTTCGGTTTCATAGACACTGATTGAACTTTTACCAATTCTAGCAAAATACTTGTCTTCTCTTCCACCGCTCCATCTGCAAAGTACAAAACAGATAATCATCATCATCACGTTCATAAACTCCCCCTTTCTCTGTGCATGCCCACATGTGTGTGTGATATCCAGGCTGCAAAATAACCAGATTACCTAAAGACAGGCCATACTACACCAGCTACACCCCCTGTCCCACCAGTTGCAAATTCGTCAGCATGCCCCCTGAAATCACGCATTGCTTTTCCCGTTCTCACATCGAAGATGTTTAGAACTACTGTCTGGAATAAAATATCCATTAGTAGCATGTATGGTTAATCAAAACAAGTTGAAGTGATTTATGAGCTGGGGAAAATCTGTGCCTGTGTATCACGAGGATTGCTTGGTTCATGACTACTATATGTGACCAAATAATTCTCTCCGGGAGAAAAATCAATCAGTTTTACCTGTAGTATAAACAATGCCTCGTAAAGGTCAGAAGATAGAGACACAAATGGTCTTAAAAGCAGAGAAATAGCACAAGGACAGTCCTAAGACGGGTTTAGAGCAACGTAAAAGAAACCTGGGGGTGTGCATAGCGCATCAAGCGGTTAAAAGTAGTGGCACCACCCCAGGCAGCAGCTCCTTGCCTGTGAACTGTGCTTAGGTATGTCCCGAGAGGAGACCACTGAACAAAACTCTCTGTCCAGCGCTGCAAAACAAAGATAGGAAGCTCCATAAAGAGCATGTCATCTGGTAAAGGAAGAGCGCTACATAGAGAATCAAGTGTGTTTGCATGTGCATGTGTGTGTGTGAGAGAGAGAGAGAGATAAAGAAAGGCTATGGAAACCCTTTACTTACCTTGCGACTGTAGAGCAGCTCTGGCTTCAAATGTTGAGCATCATTCCATAAAACCTCGGTATCAATTCCAGAGCGGATAACAAATTGGTCACGAGCTTTTTCATCTGCCAGCCACTTTTGCAGATTCTCCTATCATAATTAAAACTAAGAAATATCAGTTCCAAAAACAGAAGGGACTCAATTGATAAGCACATCTGCTCATCCACATCTCACACATGCAACCTGTATGCTTGTCAGTCTTATTGTGTACTACATTTGGTAACCTTTTATCTTTAAAATTCTTGTCTTAGGCTGACAGTTCGTTGCAACTAGCTGACTACAGATGTCGCAACTTCTTCAATTTCTCTTTTTAGCTAGATACCAGTTTAAATATAACACATTCATAATGCCGTCTCCTCCAAAAGGGGGATTCTTAAAAAAAAAAAAAAGACCTGACTAGTTGCAATAAACATTTTTTGAAGACGAGTCAACCAATGTTATTAAAATTGTATTGCATCGTACGATACAATGTGATTTAATCATGTATCGTATGAGAATACAACACGATACAGACATATGTATCACATTATGTGATTTATCGTGCTTTATTACGACAAGCTTGTATCATACGAGTCGATACCGATCTTTTTGGGCATAAAAATTCCGGGATCCGAGTTTCCAAAACTCATTGTTTTTCATCCCAAACCCTATTTCACTCCAATCCTTTGTTCTGAAACCCTTTTCTCATCATTGTTTTTGTTGATTTTGTAAAAAAATCTGAAGATCATTGAGTTTTCTCACTCAATCCCTTTATCCATTTTTTCTCGTTCCACCCAATTTTTCACTTAATAGATTTCGTGACTCTTGACCTTTCAAAAGCTTTTTTCTTCTTATTGTGTATCTCCTCTCTCTCCTTAATTACTTCCTGTTTGAGTCAATCCAACATGAAAGTATTGCACTTCGTGTACAAAGGTAATAGGCTAGTGAATAATTGTAATTTTCTTATATAAAGCACCATCTTGCGAGAATCAAGAAGGATGCTGCTAGTGCTTGTCTTCGAGTGTCAAATCAACAAAGTATGAAATAGAGCAAATATTAAAGGTTAGAAAGGAGAGAAAAATTATGGTCGCAAGAAAGGGCAGAAATAGGCAGTTGGGATATGTCACAAAAGACTCAATAATTTGAAAGTTGGGATATGTCTTGTGACTCAACAATTTGAAGATGTTGCTAGAGAGATGTATGGTACATAATTTCATGATGCAAACGAAGAGGAAGAAGAATCGATTAAGGAGATAAGATAAGGCAAGCTAAGGGAAAGAGCACAAGTTTTGAGGTAGTAGTAGTAGAGTTGTTACTCGCCTGAGGACTGCGAGGGATAGTAGAGGAGGTAGAGAGTGGGATGAATTCATTTTTTTCCCTCACACGTACGACTCCTAAAACGCAACTAGGCATAAGATAAGCAATGAATTCGAAAGAGGTAATTGACAAAGTAGATATGAAGTGTGCTGAATTTTTTTACAAAAGTTGTCTTCCATTTAATGTTGCAAATTCATTTTTCTTTCAAAGTATACAAATGTTATTGCTAGTGTGGGATCATTAATAAACTTTTTGCTCTATTATGCTAAGGGAACATTGTTTTAGAAATCATATGACTTGTCGCATATTGACAAAACTGTAAATAATTTCCTATCTTTTTTTAAAAAGTTGAGAAAATGGGTGTTACAAATGTTGTGAAATTCATTACTCATAATGCTGCAAATTTCAGAGCAAGTGGTAAGATGCTTGAGTCGAACCATCCATCTTTAGTGTGGACCCCATGTGTTGCACATTGCATAGACTTAATGCTTTAGGATTTATGTGTCATGAATGAAATTAAGGGGATAATTGATGGAATGCAAAAATGTTACAAAGTTTATTTATAATCACTCTTCTTTATTGCATTTGATGATCCACATTGGTGGGAGTTGATTAAGCCTTTATTAACAAGATTTACTACTAATGTTATTATTGTTCAAAGTCTTGTTGTACATAAAAATGTATTGAAAAAATGTTTGCATATGATAAATGGGGCTTTATTAGTTAGTCGAGAAAAAGAGGGGATTATTATAGTAGATGTTTTTCAATGCTAACTTTTAAAAAAATTGCAATAAGTTTTTAAGGATGAACGTAGTAGATGAGTAGAGTAAGTTTTTTTCAACGCATTCACACAGAGAAGAAAAACATACTAGAGCATGCCCGTCTTCGTGATTTGGTTTATATAACATAAAATATTAAGTTAAGGCAAAGACAACTTGATTTAAGTATTTAAAAATATGTTTGTTGCTCCTTAGTTTTTCTTTTTAAGTTCTTATTAATAATGATTAATAAGAAAATATAATGTTGTCTTATAATTGTATTATTTTTTTTGTTTTCTTTTTAGACAAATGCAAATAGATGCAAGAAGGGCAAGGAAAGTGCCATATGACCTATTAAATTACAAAAATATTGATATTCGTGATGATTGGGTCGAAGAGGAGGAACCTCCTATTAATTTAGACGATTAAAACTAGAGGGAAAGAAGAAATTGGAGACGATGATGGAGAAGTTGTTGGATTAGAGGATCCAATTGCAAGGAGGAAAAGGGAGATGATGGTGACCATGATGATGATGCTGGCAACCCTGATTATAATGATCATAATCTTTTTGTTGATTATAATCTACATTTTGTGTAACAAATCAATGACTAATTATTGTACTTTTCATATTTTGGTGGATGATGGTTCTATTAGAATTTATGGTTTTAGACTTTCATTAAGTTTTTTAATTTCATGTAGTTCGTACGTACTTTGTAACTTTATATCTAATTAATTATGTTGGAAGTTGCTTAGAAATTAATTCTCTAATCTCTCTTACTTAGTGATCATTTCTAATTTTCTTAAGATTGTTGATTCAAATCAAGCTTTCTGATGCAATTTTGTTTAATTAATGTTGATTGTGTTAGAATTAGATATCTTATATTCAATAATTTCAATTTTTCATAAACTAGACTTATTAATATATTTTTTAATAAATCATCAAAAAAATTGCATTGTATCGTACGATACGGTACATTTATCGCATATCAGAGCCTAATGCAATAGGGTTACAATACACGTTTACAACATTAGAGTCCAACTACACCAATGTTGTCTGACGTGTATCATATCGTGTATCGCTGGGCTCCACGATACGAGCGTATCGTATCATACTTTAATATTAAAAAATTAGAAAAATATTTTAAAAAATCAAAAAATTTAATAAAAAATCTAAAGAAATCAAGAAAATTAGAAAAAATCTGGTAATTGTTTTAAATTCATATAATGCAAAGTTTAGTACATATTGAACATTCAACATTGAAATTTTACATCCAAATTTATATATTTTGAAGCAAAAAATGAAATACATTTACATTTTACAAATTGTAAACAAGATCATCAACTAAATAATCTTCATATTCTCCTTGCTGATTATCAACAGCAGCAACAACACCTTCTGCTTGAAAATCAAATTCAATGTCCTTAATATTGTTGTTGCGCTCCTTCCAAATTAATCCATGCAATGTCTTCTAAAGTTAAGAGGGCATTTTCTTCACTATCTTCTATAATCTAGTCTTCTAATATATCAAAATTATCCAAACTTTTTTTAATTGCCTATAACAAAGAAAGATAAGCAATTAGTAAATAATATAAATAATTGAAGTCAAACAATTTAATGAATTGAACATTTAAGTACTAACTAATACAACATTACCTTTCGTGAAGCCACATGTTACAACAAATAAAAACTAAATCATTCAATCGCTTATGTTCCAACTTGTTGCACTTTTTGTATGGATGTATTCAAAGACACTCCAATTCCTTTCACAACCAGTTGCACTATAGGTTTGACTTAAAACTTTGACTGAAAAAATCCTTAAGATTCGGGCAATCACTTCTAAACCTATTCCACCAAACATATGTAGAAAAAGACAAACATTAGAGACATAATCCACAAGTATTGATTTAAGAAACTTAAATACGAAGATAAACAATTTACCTTGACGCATAGTAGTGCAGTTGCGAATTGCTATAGGCAAACCAAAGAGCATTATCATATATCTCCATCTCTCGATGAATAGCATCTGTTGTACTCTCATTAGGGACTAATCTGTCTATACAATCAATGATGCCTCGATTAAACTCACCGTCCATTTTGAAGGTTACTGAGTACCTGAATGATATGTTTAGATAATATGTTGCTGTATGAATAGGGTGATGCAATTGTTTATTCTATCAATTATCAATTATTTTCCACACGAGCACATACTCTCTTTTTTTCATTAAAATTATTTGTGATGACTTTTTTTGCCCTATACATGGTTTCATTAAGGTAACCCACAGACGGTTTCTCCTCACTGTCAGCCAATCTCAAAACCTTTACTAAAGGACATGTAATACTAAACAATCTAACACATGCATTCCAAAATGTGAAGACTGTCTCAAAAATCTCATTCAACTTTCTGTTTCTTCTATTCTGAGAAAAACTCTGCAAATTGTTTCCACTCATTTGAGAAGAACATTCTCTTCAATGCTTGCTTCTGTCTCACAATAATACTATGTATTGATAAGAAGTTTGTCGCAAACCGAGTTGCAGCTGTTCGAAGAAGCGCTGCACATTCTGTATATCTCCTCATCATACACAAAACAAATGCATGGTTGTAAATGAATTTTGTAATATCTTGGCAACACTCAGTTGTTGCCTTTATTTCATCCATCTCACCAATGTCCTCAAGGATGAGATCTAATCAATGAGTTGCACATGGTGTCCAGTAGAAAGTCCTATAAATATCAGCTAACACCTACCCAGTTGCTTTGTAGTTAGTTGCATTATCTGTAATCAATTGGACTACATTCTCTAGTCCAACCTCGCATATCACCTTATCAAATTCTTGTCGTAGAATATCCGCAGTGTGCCTCTCTTCTGACATATCCAAAGATCTCAAAAATAGAAGTCTTTTAGGACAGTAGACAAGAAAGTTTAGCAAGGTTCTTCCTCGCCTATCTATCCATCCATCTGCCATGATAGTGCAACCTGTCTCCTTCCATGACTCTCAATATCGAACATAATTCTTGCACTTCAATGACGGTCTTATCTAAGATCTTTCCTCTCAACTTCTGATAGGAGGGCATCTTGTATCTTTGACCGATGTTAGCAATTGCATCTGCCATTGCTTGAAAATGAAAATTGTTTGCTGCATTAAATGAAATGTATGCATCATAAAACCATCTGCCCACTGCAAGGTTTGCCTGATCATGCAACTATTCTAAAGTCATAGCAGCATCAATTCCAGGTTGAGCACCAAGTGTAGTGGTAGGAGGAAAAAATGAATGTATGCTAGAAGAAGCTCTTCCTGTACTCCTTCCTAAACTTCCTCTTCTACCACCTCCAAAGTCTTTAGCAACCCTCTTTTCTCTATTAGGTGCTCGTGAACTGCTACTACCAATCATTATTCTAGCATCTGAAGGCAAACTATCAATGAATCCAAATCTGGTAGCATCATCATCTTCTTCAAACATCTCCAAATCATCCTTTTGTTATCTCCTTTCGTGTATACTCTCAATCATCTGAAGACATTGCCATTTAATACCTTCTGGCAAACTTCTAACTCTGCCTGTGCATGGAGCAATTTCTTTCCTAATACCTGCTAGGTGGTGTTTCAACCTTGAAATTCCACCACTAACCACCCTCTCACAAAATAAATATCTGATCTTTAATCTAGAACCCTCAACTGGTGTATCCCACTGTCATGCCGGATCATGAGAACGAGAAAGAGAGTCTCTAACACCCCTTCCTACCATCTCAATTGAGTACTTTAATTCAATAAAAAACCTAAAAATAAAAGCACTTCGTAAATCCCCAATCGTCAAATAACACTCAAATAGAGTGCCTCCCACTTCATGAATGCAATAAAAATCATATCCACACACTTAATAACTTCATATTTTATCATTCAAAAAAATAAATAAATAAAAAGAAAAAAATGAAGAAAAACACTAAAAATATACCTAAATCCGAGTTAGGAGGCTTTCACGAACATCGTAGAGCACGTTTTTGGAGCCTTGAACACCAAGGAGGCGAAGAACGGTTCTTAGAGAGGTCTGAAGAGAGAGAGGAAACCCGCAAATTTGGCCGTATTGCCCATATCGCATAATACGGTGCGATAACTTGTGTTTTACAATACACTAGCCTGTATCGTACCGTCGGTGCGATACGGATAACACTGCCCACTGCCATGCCGAATCATCAGACCGAGAATGGGAGTCTCTACCACTCCTTCCTGTCATCTCATTCAATAAAAAACCTCAAAATAAAAGCACTTCGTAAATCCCCAATCTTAACACTTAAATAGACTATCTCCCACTTCATGAAAGCAATAAAAATCATATCCACACATTTAATAACTTCATATTTTGTCATTCAAAAAAAGAAAAATACAAATAACAAAAAAAAAAAATACAAAAGAAAAAATAAGAAAAACACTAAAAATATACCAAAATCTGAGTTAGGAGGCTTGCACGAACACCGTAGAGCACGTTTTTGGAGCCTTGAACACCAAAGAGGGGAAGAACCAATCAACAAAACAACAAATACAAAAGAAAAAATAAGAAAAACGCGGGTTTTCGTTCGGCCAGGGACCCTTTGACGTATCACGCGATACGAAGCGATAAGTTGTATTTTACGATACTATAGTGTCTATCGTACACAATACGATATATATCGCACTGTATCGTATGATACGGTGCGATACGGATAACACTGAACTACACTTTGAACTCTGAAGTCGGGTTGTATTTTTCATAAAAAAAAATTAAAAGTTTCATGTTCATGTCAGGTATATAAGTCTATAAGATAAACAAATTCTTCTTTACCATGCCAAAGACCTGTATGTGGTCATGAAACTTTTAGCTTTGTAGATATGCTCTAGAAATTGCTACCTCCAAACACCCCACCCCCTGCCAAAGGATGAAAAGAAGAAGGAAAAACTGAGCTTCTGATCATCAGCATCACATGTTTTAGAATGTACCACCACTAACTAATATTTATTTACTAGACAAAATTGTTCATTTCTTTGAAACAATGATTAACTATCATAAAATTTAATACCAAACAATTACTTATTTTGAATAATCAAGTTGGATGGTAGTTAGTGAACCAACAAAGCAGTAAACGATTTAATCATGGTAATTATGACAATTACACTACCAGAAACTTGTTCTCAAACTGATAAAGTGAAAGGTAAAACTTCACAAGCATTTAGAAGAAACAATTTTCTCAATCATAAACAACAACAACAACTAAGCCATTTCCCATACTAGATGGGGTCAGTTACATGGATTCTTTGTTTTTACAGTGCCCTACCATAATTTGTAGAATCCATAGTAGACAAGTCCGACAAAGTTTTACGCTGGCTGTCGAAAGCCTAACGTAACCCTCCTCCTTTATCCGGGCTTGGGACCAGCCATGCAAGGGTGATCCCTTACGTGGGAGGAGTTTCTCTCGATCAAAAACATGAGAGCAAATAATATAAAGCAATCAATAAAGCCAATTCTCATGAGTGTCTAAACACTTGCACATTATTCCATCCATCACTACTAGTTGTTATATAAACCTAATATTTTCTGAAATGACTATTGAGGAGCTTATAATCAATGGAATAAAGTATGGCTTCAAGTGACATCATTTTGGTGCATATACAATGCTTGAAGTCAATTAGAATCAGATTAACAGCCGAACAGATACAACAAGAAAGGATCAAGCCACATGAAGGAAATTTAGCCAAGAAGATAGCAAATTATTCAAAGGGCAGACAATGAATATAAGATTAAGAAATCTATACAGCAAACAAACGCATTTATAATAATCCAGCCAACAACTTACCCCTGGTGTATATGGCTTAATTTCAGCCGGGGTCCACTCATCTGGAACTTTCATGAACCTATCAAAATCGTCAAACATGCTTACAGCAAACACGTGTGACCTATCCAGTTTGTAACCATTTGTCTTGTCTTTTGATGACTCTGCTTCCTATATTGCAAAAGACAAATTAGAAAAGATTCAATAGTTGTCCCCGCAAAGTTCTGCAAAACAACTAAACGACTATAGCAGTCAGAAGGTTGCTTCACCCAACCTTGAGAAGGTTACGAATACATCCACCAGAGCGATTGCAGGTGCTTCTATAGTAGCACATAATTAACTAAAAACAAAACTAAAAGCAAGCCTTTTCCCAAGCTAAGGTGTCAACTACACGAATTTATAGGTGCCATTGAACTCGATCTTGTGTCGTAATAGCATTCAAACCCCCAAAGAGCATGAACAATAAACAGAGTTTTCAATCACGCAATGCCCAGAAAATATTAAGGGAACCATCCATTTTTTTATCTTGAGATTGAGTACCCAGTATCATTACACAGAAAAGTAAAGAAACCCAAAAAATGCATTCCCAAGATGGTTTCTAGGTAAATCCTCAAGGATTCAGAACCAAACTAAAGCCTGACGCCCACCGACCCAAAGAAACACAAAATCATACAGAACTCGACCAAGAAAAGTTAAAACATGCACCTGTTTGGTATTAAACTCTATGAAGCAATATCCTTGGGTCTTTTGAGTCTCGGGGTTCACGGGCATCCACAAACCCTTATCTTTAATCGTTCCGATCTGGCCGAAAATCTTCCTGACGACGCCCTCTAGCTTCTCGAACTTGTCGAGTCCGACGATGGGAAGATTATCAACGACGATGACGTTCTCGAAGCCGGAATCGAACTCCAGATTTTCGCTCTCGATGATATCCTCGTCGTCGCTAAAAACCGCATAACCGATCAGAAACAATGAGTGAACAAGAGATAGGAAACGGACGAAGAGGAATTCAAGTGCTTACCTCAAGATACTGAAATTCTCCCCGGGAGGGAGGTGGATAGAATCAAGATCGAGAGACGATACGTCGATCTGTGACGGATCGATGGGTAGGAGAAGTTCCATCGGTCCCCCCAGACAGTGGAAGCCGTTAGCCACCACGTCAGTCGCCATTGATGCCTCTTCTTCTCTGTTCGGAGTCTAGGGTTTTGTACTCAAAGGCCGAGGCTGTAAGAATGGGGACGGCAAATCGAGGGAACGGATCACGTGGACCCGCTCCGACCCGCCTCGTATGGGGGTGGGGGTGGGTTTGCGGTATATATATATATATATATATATATATATATATATATATATATATATATTTTATGTATAATAACTCTTTGTTTCTTAATATAAAATATCATAAATAAAATTTTATAATTTATGTAAAATATATATATTAAATATTTTTTCTAACAAATGTTTTTATTGGTTGGAGTGAGGGCATATGGTAAGTGTACGGGTTTGATCTCTCAAGACCCAAGAGAGACGGGGTAGGGTGGGGTGTCGAATTACATTTCAAACCATGAGGACCATGTCAAATTAGAGAGTACTGAAGTTTTTTCTTTTTTTTATTTAAAATGGATGAAGTGTTGGGTGAATTAATCTAATATAGAAAAAGGATTGGAAGATATTATAACCTTATCATTACAAAAAAATCGTTTGAAATAGAAAGGAGAAAAATGTAAAGTATAACTTGGATATGAGATGAGTATAAAAGCTAAGTATGCGATAGATGTTGAAAATAAATGTTGAACCGATGAGCTTAACCTTAAAAAGCTTTTTGACTTGATGGCTCCATCTTTGTCTTAAAAAACTTATTTAATATATCAAGGTCCTCTTACAATATCACAAGTTTATAGTGATTTATGAACCTATTTGTTATAATATAGACTCATATTTGGATGATATTAATGTTTTCTATCAAATGACTTTCTTGAATTAAAGTAAATCAACTTCATTGGACTCGTTTTTAGTTTGCCTTGTAGATTAAATATCATAAATTATCTTGTTGGTTTTAGAAATTGAGCAAATGTACGATTGATACTTCATTGGTTTTCATGGAGGATGAAAAACAAATTAATACTTTGGTGGTGGAAATATGTTTTGAAGAAAATTGTACCCTCCTAGATTCACGTTTTCTTGTTTTGTTAGATAAACTTTCGGTATACACACCATAAGTTTCAAGAAGGGTGTTAAAATATAATATGGTTGAACCAACATGGTACATAAGTCTGTACTTTAAATCAGGTCCCAATGGACCTAGGTCACCCGAGCCAGGATCAGCTGAGTCAGGGTCACCCGGGCCAGGGCCACCTAGACCATCAGGGTCACCTACGGGCCAACGGCTAGTAAAATAGACATTGAGCCTTCAATAACGAGCAGTTGTGTTGCTGCCTTTCATTCTTCTCCTTTATAAATACTCTTCGTGTATTCAATAAGATTTAAGCCCTTTGTGGCTGCTTTATATATAGATTTAATATTCAATAAAGGAGATTCAGTAACTTACCTCGGTCTTTACAATTTCTTCTTATTTGGCTGATGTTCAAGTGCAAGATGTGGTAGGTCTAGAAAACGTTTTAGGGTGGTGTGAATAGCCTATCGTTATATCATGGGCTCCATATTATAGACCATGGGTTTGACTGTGCAATATATAGATTAATTCTGATCTTTTGGTATCAAAAATTTTTAGGGCGGGGAAAACAGCCCATGAGTGGGACTGTTGCCTGCTGCTATGTTGTGGGCTTTGTATTACAGCTTACTTATTCGGCCGTTGGCTATTTCACTAGATGGAT
The DNA here is from genome assembly GCA_036023115.1 of Brasenia schreberi. Taxonomy (NCBI): domain Eukaryota; kingdom Viridiplantae; phylum Streptophyta; class Magnoliopsida; order Nymphaeales; family Cabombaceae; genus Brasenia; species Brasenia schreberi. Next base: position 27,376,329 of record JAYKKT010000088.1, read on the forward strand.
ACCCCACCTCCTTTCAATGTTGGTCCTCCACTAATTGCAAGTGAGGCCTTTTCTAGTTAGTGTCTATTCTAAAAAATAATTAATTTTCTCCCATAACATTTATAACTCATTGTTTGGCTGAATATGTCTCTTTCGCAAATGCAAAAACTACATCCAACACAAAATGCTATGTTTTTTATTCCCTCTATATATTATTCTGCAGTGATGTGCACAGGAATGCTTCAAGATGGCACAGTATTTGAGAAGATGGATTTTGTTTAAGAGGAAGGAACTTCATTTACGATCTATGAAGGTTTCTATTCTCATGGCAACTTTTAGTTGCATTGATTTTTTATCCAGACATTGAACACTTGGTTTCTGATTTGCAATGATATTTTTCTCTTTTCTTTTAATTGTTGTACCATACACAGAAGAAGTAATTTTTGGTTTGGATCGAACTTTTGCAACAATGAAGAAAGGTGAACTTTTCATTGTGACCATCAAACCTATTTATGGGCTTGGAGACGTTGAAGTTAAGCGTGATCTTGCTGTTGTTCCTGCCAGTTCTACTTTAACTTATGAAATTGAGATGGCCAATTTTAACAAGGTAATTAACATGAGATATTTGCTTGTTAATATCTATATTTAAATGTAACTCGTTCTTCAAAGTTTGAGTTTGTATCTCCTATGAAAAAGAACCATGGGAGATGAATATAATCAAGAGAAGATTGATGCTGCCGGAAAGAAGAAGGCAACATGCTATTTAAGAATGCAAAGTATCAGCTGGCATAAAAAAGGTACAAGCTAAATGCAACTTCAAGAAAAGGGGTGTCTTTGATGCTTCAGATAGTGATGTCAGTCATTCAATTACCATCAGGCTGCAAGCTGCTTGGATGAAGGTTCATTTGAAGATGATACAGAGAAGGTGGCTAAGAATTTAAGAACATCTTGCTGGCTAAATAGTACAGCGTGCAGCCTTAAGCTGAATGATTTTGTTAGCACTATTCAGCTTTGTTCTAAGGTGATTACTGTTTCAATTATGAGCTATGTTATCTATAATGGTTAGCGGGTTGTTAGCGGTAGATCTTGATATAGCAGTAGTGGTGATATAACAGATTTAACATTACACTTTTATTTATGATTAAAAAATTATATATATAATGAATTCTCTAATTTCCAAGAAATATAAAAAAACACAACATAACTACTTCTTTCATAAATATGAATCAAACTAAATAAACAAATTCTACTTCTAATTTCTAAGTAAACAAACAATAAATTTCATGTAGAACATGCATATTGAATTGTTAACCTTAAATTAGAAAATAAAAACATAAATGTAACAAAGTTATTCTAAACATTAAGCAAATGAATTAAAAGAAACAAATAAATAATTACTTATATGCTCAAGTACGATGAATATAGTGTTGCCAAGACTGACTCCTCCCTTACTCTTCAGAGCCTATATGCATTACATGTTTTGCTCCAGAATTATTCACAACTAGCAGTGAACATACAAAAACAACAATCAGCAGTGAACATGAAAAAACATTTCATATGTACTAATCAATAATCATGTTGTCACAACATAAAAGGTTAAGATACATACGTAGAAGCACAAGTGCATGTGCAGCAAGTAAGAGTGAGGTGCTTCAAGTTCAAAGTGTAAATAATTAAAGATAAAAGAATGCATGCACACAGTTAACCAGTAGAATGTACTAGAAAATTATATTACAGAAAAGAAGCATACCTTCAAGTTGTGAACAATGGCAGTCATACAAGAGGAAATGAAAGAATTAAATCTAACAAATTCATATTAATATAACTATGAAAGAATTGAGCTGTGGATTCCCAATCCAGCTCCTTTAAGCAATACCTTTGGCACAAATACTGATCCGAACCTACTTATTGTCACACCTGCACGGGTCGCGACCACGACCCGGCCCGAGCCGATGCCATGTGGCCACTTCTCGCACGGGCGTGATGGTGAGAATTAAGCAAATACAATACCAATTTAATTCAAACTCAAGAAATATCTAACTGAAATAAATATTCATATCGAAGTTCTAAACAACATGTCCAAAATAGTGCGGGGCTCACCTAACAATAACCCTGAATAAAAGACTTTCTAAATTATTCAACACTTATCATACCATCTAAAATAAAAATGCTACTCTATCAAACTCCTACTCTGCTCCGTGTGCCTTCGAAGTGCTAGCTTCAGGATAAGCTGTAAAACAATAGAGTGAGCTCCTATACATAGCTCAGTAGGGAGGTTAAACATCTTTAAATAGAGAACATACTAAAAGCATGCATAGTTCGCAATCATTTCATAGCAAAGCACATTTACCTTTAAATCATGATCTCAAATTCATACGCATACACTCACACACACGCACACACATCATTAGTTTCGATAATTACAGCCCATACTGTGTCTGCCCCAAAGGCCACGGGAGTCGTCCGGCCCTCCCTAACGTGACCTCGGTAACCCCGTCCACGACTGTAACCACACCGACTCTCACGACATAGTGCCGGGGAACACACCCTATATTCGCCCCAAGCCGGATCGCCCGAGGGACCTGCAAGTCTCTAGAGACCCCACACAAACCACACAAGTACGGCTCGTATATTCACACATCATTACATTTCTAAAACCAATTACAGTTCATCACATTCACAAATCATATCCAGATCCACGAATATCCAAAATCAAACTCATATCCACACAACATTTAAATACCATGTTCACACAACACATGCATATCAAAACATGCTCTTTATCAAACAGTGTCATAAACATATTCTATTTAAAAGGCATATCAAATAACCCACACAAACTTCAATAAAACAGTTATCAATCATGCACATTTAAATCTATCTAAAACAGTAAAATCACTGCTAGCATGGTTCTGTAAAAGAATGCATAACCCCCTACCTGAAGGAGCGCTAAGATCCAGTCCCCAAGTTGCTAGGCCACTCTTATCACCACCAAATCCTCTAATTTTAATCTCTAAATAATTACAAATAATTGAAACATTAAAATTTATTTAACTATAAGTCTAACAAAACAAACTATATCTGAATCGGATCCCAAACCCCAATTTGGATCCGTTTAAGCTATCCGAGATCCAAATCGATACCCAATTTCATATCTGATCCAAATGAGTGACACAATAGGTAGCTTGTGTCATTGTGTCAATAGAGAACCTTTAACTATTGACACAGGTCTTATTCTTAACCCATAAACCTATTTCAAGACACTACCCAAACTAGACCCGTTTCCGATACAGAACCTATTTTGACACAGAACTGGTTCTTAACATGCGATACGAGGACACGGCACGAACCAGTGTTGGTTCATGACAATTCAGACACGATATGACACGGAAATGAGGGACATACCCAATTTTTTTTTTTCCGGCATCATCGTCGGTTTCCGGCTAATCACAACCGTTTTTCGGCCAAATCGACGCCATTGCCTACCTACCCCACAAAAATGCTTAGTTCTACCTCAAACCTTTCATCAAAGCCCAAAATGATGATTTTCAACAAGTTTAACTCACCGGATTCCGGTCGACTCCTCCTATTTTCCAGCTAGTTTAAGGCTGTCCCAATTCCCTGGAGAAGACAGCCCTTCATATCTTAGAAATGGCCGTTACTGCACAACCTGTAAAGTAACGCTCGGGCGTTACTGCACAGCCTGTGCAGTAACGCTTAAGCGTTACATTCTACCCCCCTTAAAGAAATTCTATCCTCAGAATTTAGAAAGTACCTGAACAGATATGGATACTTCTCTCGCATTTCATCCTCGAGCTTCCAGGTAGCTTCGCTCGGTAAATGATGACTCCAGTGTACTTTTACTGTCTTCAAAACACAATGACGTAATACTTGTTCTTTTCTATCCAAGATTGCTATGGGCACCTCTTCATAAGACAAATCTTCATGTATGTGTAGCGGCTCTACCTCAATGATATGTGAGGGATTAGGAACATACTTTCGCAACATGGATATGTGAAATACATTATGCACTCCAATCAATGACGACGGCAAGTCTAGTTGGTAGGCAACATCCCCAACTCGTTTCACGATTTGTAAGGTCCAATATACCTAATACTCAACTTACCCTTATGTCCGAAGCGAGTCACTCCTCGAGCTGGAGAGACTTTTAAGAATACATAATCACCAACTATAAACTCTAGATCACGACGTCTCTTATCTGCATAACTCTTCTGTCGGTCTTGAGCTGCTTTAATGCGTTGACGAACCAAGTTCATCTTATCTGACGATTGTCGAAGTATTTCTGGACCTGTTGTAGGTCGTAAACCAGGAATATCCCAACATAGTGGAGTCCTACACTTTTTCCCATAAAGCATTTCATAGGGTGACATCCCAATGCTCGCTTGGAAACTATTGTTATATGCAAACTCAATCAAGTGCAATTGGTTATCCCATTGGTCCTTACTGTCCAACACACATGCTCGAAGCATATCCTCTAGAGTTTGAATTGTACGTTTAGCTTGCCCATCGGTCTGTGGGTGAAATGCCGTGCTAAACTACAATCTTGTTTGTAGAGCATCTTGTAAACTCTGCTAGAAATGAGAGGTAAAACGAGGGTCTCTATCTAAAGTGATGGTCTCTGGCACACCATAGAACTTAACGATCTCAGCGATATACACAGTAGCTAATTTCGATAACGACATATTCTTCCGAATGGGTATAAATCGTGCAACCTTAGTAAGTCGGTCGACAATTACCCAAATAGCATCATGCTTCAGTGAGGTGAGAGGAAGTCTAATAACAAAGTCTATGTTAATATGTTGCCATTTTCTTTCAAGAATAGGTAATGGTCTTAAGGTTCCTGCTGGTCGCTGGTGATTTGCCTTCACCTTCTGATAAGTCATACATCTAGTCACAAATTTATCAATAGACTTTTTCATTCCAGACTAATAATACTGTCGGCTTAGGTCCTTATACATCTTTGTGCTACTTGGATGAATGCTGAAGCGACTACGATGTGCTGCTTCTAGTATCTCATTTCGAAGTGATTCATCTTTAGGCACACATACGCATCCCTCAAACCGTAAGAAATCATCATTCTCGCATATCTCATATCCAGGCCAACTCCCGCTATGAATCTCATCTATAATCCTCTTTAACTCAGGATCATCTCTTTGTGCACCAAGTACTCTGAGCCAAAGTTTAGGAGTTACTCGAACAAGAGTAGAACAATGAGCTATTGACTCTTTTCCTTTTCTGCTAAGGGCATCTGCAACTACATTAGCTTTTTCCTGATGATATTGGAGTTGAAAATCATAATCTTTTGAGGAAACTCACATTTTGTTCATATTCAATTTTTTTCTGATCAACGCCACTTCAAACTTCTTGTGATCACTAAAGACATTGAATACGGCTCCCATACAGATAATGCCTCCATATCTTTAAGTGCAAACACCACTACAACTAGTAACTCCAAATCATGCGTATGGGTAGTTCTCTTTCAGCGTGGCTCTCAACTCGCCTTCATGCATAGGTCACCACATTGTCCTATTCTCGCATCAACACGCATCCTTCTGGGCCCATTGATACGAAGCATCACAAGTATTACTTTCATCAAAAGATCTCACGGGATCCTAGGAATTACCAACACTAAAGATGCAGATGTTAGCTTCTTCTTTAACTCTTCTGGAAATCTCGGCTTCCTCGTTCATCTTAAGTCCATTCAAAAGCTTGACTACAATTTCCTAATCAAGTTAGTGTAAGGCAAATGACAGATCTTGAGAAAACCCTTGATGAACCTTTCTATAGTACCTCATTAATCTAACGTTTATAAAGCTCCCCGAACTCTCGTTATCACGTTGATAAAGTCTTCTCCCACTGCAACACCGGCTTTCTATCTTGCTGATGGATCCACCGCAATACCTTCATCTGAAATAACATGTTCCAGGTATGCGAACTTCGCTCCAAGCCAAAATTCACATTTCGCCAACTTTGGCAAATGATCACATTCTCCTTCAGGATTTCTAACTCCGAAGAATTACACGAGGTCGTTCTAATACTGCTTCTTCTTAGACTTTGAATAGAGATGTCATCAATAAACACTACTATGAATCGTCTACAACAACAAGTCTATCAAGGTACGGGCGAAAATCCTTATGTTCATGTAATCTATAATATACCGGCCGGAACATTCGCTCACCCAAAGGTGACATCACTTGATATTCATAATGCCCATACTTGGGCCTTCTGAAAGGGCTGTTGTTGGACATCCTCTCCTCTAACCCGGATTTTGATGATATCCATCTTGGGGATCAATCGTATCTAATGAGGTCATTCGCTTCATCTTCAATCTAATCCATCAGATCATCTATTCCTAGGCAAGTGGATACTTATTCTTGATGGTGACCTTATTCAACTCGACCGATAGTCCAACACACAGTCGTAGATGTACCATATTTTTTTCGACTAGTAAGCACCGGTGCTCCCTATGGTGAAACACCTGTCGCCCAATGACCGCTTCTCCAATAATTCTAGCAACTCATCTAACTGCTTTCTCGAGTTCAGCCAACCTGGTGGCCATCCTATGTGCCATGACATAGCGTCATGTGACCGTACTAAATCAATAGTAAACTCTATCTCTCGTTGCGGAGGTAATCCCGATAGATCATCACGAAAAACATTAGGAAATTCATTAATTATACTGATATCATTTAATAACTTCTCATCAGCACAAGACTGCATAACAAATGCTAAGTATCCTTCGCATCCGTTTCGTATATAATTATATGCTTGAAGAGCAGATATAACTCATACTAGGTTCTCTTCTCGCTGACTTTGAAAAACGAAAGTAGTCTTTCCAGGGATAGATAAAGTGATCTCTCGCCTTTTCACAATTAATAATATCACGATTCTTAGATAACCAATTCATGCACAAAACTACATCATAGTTCGAAATCCATAATAAAATCAAGTGACTCTTAAATCATGATCACCAACTATCACATAACAATTTCGCAAAATCCGATGTCTTACAATAGCATCACCATTTAGAGAAACATATAGAAAATCCCTCCAATGATTTCAACTCCAAAGTTGTATGACTAATATAAGTGGGTGATAAAATAATGTATTACAGTATCTTCACCACCTTATAACAGTATAATATGTGGTGACACCACAGTTTGTGCAGTAACGCTTAAGCGTTACACTTATTCTCTAAACTCCTTCCCATACCAAGCCTAGTCAAGACCAAGTACATTCAGGTGAGTTCATACAGTCAATAGGACCCCAAACCAATCCAAGATATTTGTTGACAAACTGGCCACCAAAGTTCGAGAATACTTCAAAAGGAACTTAAAAGATCTGTAATTCAATCTTATGCTTTCAAGTGCCAAAAGAAAATTTTAAACCGATTGATGTATGTCTAGAAAAACACATTCACTTCATTCCTAAACTCATATATAAATTGGAGGAGAATGAAGAACTTCAAAAGTTTAGGTGGTTTATGATTTGATCTTTGAAAAAATTTGTAAAGGGCCTAGTTTTGACTTTATAGTGACTATTTTTGGCCTATTTTTCTCATATGATGACATAGAAAAGCAAAATGTTAAGTCTGAGTAGGGTGGATTCACCCCTTCAACTAAACTATGGTTGATCTTGGCACCTATATGAACTTTCCTTCATCAAATTAAAAGATTGCTAATTTGATTGAAACTATTTTAGCAACAACACTCACATATATCAAATTGAAAGTACTCGTAAGTTAACAAGCAGAGGCAGCCAATGGACGCAGTCATGGAGAGACGCCAGTAGATGCAGTCATGCAGAGGCAGCTTGTGGACGCAGTCACGCAAAAGCAATCGGTAGACACAGTCATGCAGAAGTGGCCGGTGGCAGTCGAGAGGTGGGAGAGAGAGGCAGGAGCGGAGAAGACACTGCCGAGAGGTGGGAGAGAGGCGCAAGTGGAGAACGAGACAGACTTCAGAACCTATTTAAGTAGGCTGGGTCAGGTTGGCCCAATTGACCTGACCAAAATACGAATGTCTGCTACCACTACTATAGGGGACCGCTAACGAATGTCTGCTAACAGTGATATGGCGGCCCTGACAGGTCACTCGATGTAGCGTTTTACGTACCACTAAAACACTATAGCGCACACTATTGATAACCTAGATTGTGAGCACCTACCATCCTTGAATTGTTTTTACTGCAAGTGTTTTTTGATCTGCACTTAATCGCTGTTTGATGTCCTCAGGTACTAGATGTAGAGTCACAGAACGTTAAAGCACTGTATAGACGAGCACAAGCATATATTGATACTTTTGATTTGGACTTGGCTGAACTTGATATAAAGAAAGCCCTTGTGGTGCTACAGAAGCTAATTGTTCCCGTCAGTTTTATTTTTACACTTTGCTGCATTATATCTTCTTTGCAGGGAGATAAAGTCGATACCCAAGACACTGAAACAGCTACAGTTGGAAAGAAATAAGAGAGGTGCTGAATTATATAGAACATGTTTAGACAAATGAGGAGCGATGGTCTAGAATCAAAGGTAGCAAACTCCTCAATTCTTTTGCATTGCTAGAATATATATTTATCCAAACATTTGCTCGTCTTCTTTGTGTTTCTCCAGATCTGTGATGGCTAGATTATAAAAGCTGGAACACACACATATACATGTATGTATGTACATATGTATGAAAAACTAGTATATATGGAAGGGGTTATCTGCCAACCTACGCAAACAACTTTAGGCCGTTCAATCATCATAGACGTATGGTCGAGATTGAAAAAGCACAAAGACACTGCTTTTTCAATCTATTTATGATGATGAAACAGTCCATAATGACTTTCATCTGTGTCCATACAACCTGTTTGCGTATACCAGTCTCTCTCTCTCTATATATATATATATATATATATATATATATATATATATATATATATATATATATATATATATATATATATATATATATGTATATATGTATGTATGTATATATGTATATGTATATATGTATGTATATATATGCATACATGACATACATACATATACATTTGTTTATACATACATATATTATATCTGTCTGTCTATCTCTATCTATTAAAAAGTTAAATATATCTATCTGCCTCTCTATATATTTAGAGGTAGGTAGATAGATAAATAGACATATGTATTGCATACTTTCAGTTGCATTTGCAATTGGAGAATCTATTTGACCTCATATTTGGATTTAATATGGTCAATTTATTAAGAACAGGCCATTGGAACATGTTTTCTAGATGAAAGACATGGATGCCAGATAAAGAAAATTTGGATGGTTTATAGCAGTTGATTTTTGTATCACTCTGCATGTAAGTCAGTTTCTTGTGGTCACATCCTCCTCCAACCCTTGTCTTCCCATCATGTAGACCACATCTACGTACGCACCCGCATACTCCAAAAGAAAAGGACAAACGAAAGAGAAAAATAAACACAGAATTGCATGCATAGTGAACCGGGAATAGAAATAGGAAAGACGTAAATGATATTTGGAATTTTTATTCTGATAATTTGATCATTTACCTGATGAGATGTTCTTCATTAAATATTTGTGATGCTTAAAGTGTATTTGCAGAACTATTTAGGATAATGTTTCCAATCTAATCCAGTCTACTCAAACGGGATCCACTTGGATTAAATTTTCTAAGACTGAATCCAACTACAATAGCGATTAAGCTTTTATCGCTATGTTCCCATACTAGATAAGACTGAATCCAACTATTATTATTATTTAGTTGTTACAAGAGGAGGCCGAAGCCAAACACACACATCCACACATGCACCCTGTAGGAGTCGACCCCCCTACCAGCAGCTAGAACACTCCACCGTTGAGCTAACACTCGATGCAATCCAACTATTAGATGATGATTTCCCAAATCCAACTTCTTATTCTTAATTACATAGTGAGGAGCGCTAGAACTGATTAGAAACCTCGATTGATCAACAGAATGGAACATAAGAAAAGTGGATGCTGTTTTTATTTAAATATCACGCTGCCGACATTATAAGAAGGTACACGGCTTTTTATTCAAAGGTTCCCTAACGACGGCATTATTGATATCCATACATGTATTTCATCCCTAATATATACGTATCAGTCAGTCTAGTAGTTGTTGTTCTCTGGCCAGAAAGCAGCCTGTAACTTATGAATCAGTTCCTTATCAACTTGGAAGGCCTTGGCAAGAAGATCATCATTGATGGGTGGCTTGGCTCCAAAGACTGAATCAGCGATGGTGATGACGCCCGGGTTCTGGCTGCTTAAGGCGGCGAGCACCACGGCCTTGAATTCCCCTACATTTAGTTGAAAGTGTATCAGTCCTTGTGGGAACACAAACACGTCCCCCTCGCACAATTTCTTGGTGATGAGCCGGTTGTCCGGGTTGCTGGTCACGAAACCGACGTAGAGTGTGCCTTCGAGCACGGTCAAGATCTCGGTCCCCCGTGGGTGAATGTGAGGTGGGTTCAGTCCCCTGGGTGCAAAGTCGATGCGGGCCAGTGAGATTCCTAGAGTGTTGAGTCCAGGGATCTGTTGCACGTTGACGGGGGTCACCCTTGAGCCTAGTGGGTTTGACGTATTGCCAGGCTGGTCCAACCCACGGAAGAAGAAATCTTCAGGCTCAGCCAACAGAGGGTTCTTGCACACTTTGCCATTTATGATGACTGGAGTAGGCAAAAAAGGAATCAGAGTGTAAGCAAGAGATTTAAGTGCATGGGCACATGTAGACAAAACCAACATATAGCACCGAGAGCATTAGCTTAACGGGAGGGCTCTCTAGCACCGTCATTGCTGGTGGGGAGTTCGACTCCCAGAGGGTGCACGTGTTAGGCTTCGGCCTCCTCTTGTAACAAATAAAAAAACAACAGATATGTATGGAGAAACAAAAATTGCACAAGAAGTACCAAGTTAAACATTGGTAAACATGAACTAACTTAGTCTGTAATCAGATGCAGATTGATCCACATGAGAAAAGAGCATAAATAAGGAATATTGAGAATTGATCTAAGAGTCAATAACATTAGCTTCCTGAATGTTTTGGGTTAGAAACGAATCAAAGGAAAAATGAGCACTAAAGGGTAGTTCTTTTCTTCTTCTTTCTCCTTCCGGGGTCGAGTTACCTTCTTTGAGGTAAATCCGGGTCGTGGGGGCATGAAATCCATGCCTTACTTTCTCGACCTGATCACACATGTTAAAGAGGTGCAAGCGCAACACCTTACATCACTTTTGAGGACAACACATAAACTTGTTATAGACGTAGTATTAAATATGTATGAGGGACGGGCTTTCACTGCTTGAGACGGCCCCCAAGGTTTCGTTCTGATGGGTGGTGCCCAACAGGTCCTCGGGACAGGGGTACCAACATTGGAGTTTTGCGTGAAGTTGTTCCACTTAGCTTCACAGAAGGTGGTCGATTTCTCCCTGTTACCGATAAAAATGGCGATAATTCCGTGCATGAAGGTGCACGTAGATGTGCATGCATCATTATTTGGGCAAATATGTACAAATACTTATATATATAAGTATATGACTTGTAAAGGAACACAATACTGTGTCAATACTATGTAACTGAGTATGGGTTGAGCACAAAGACCCGTGGCTCTCTTGGCTGGGAGGTCGATTATATAAAAGAACAGTCAAGTTGAAGACCTCGAGTTCAACATCTATGGTAAGGTATGAAGAGAGGGCTGTTGAATTACTTGGACTCTTAGGATCAGCAACGCAGAAGTCTTGTAACTGGCTTGGATCAGATGCATCGCAGAGATAAGCAGCAAGGTTGAGGAGGACGATGAATGCAAATCTCTTCATCCTCTAAAAAGCGAAACTGGCGGAATTCTATGAATTACAAGGCAGAAACCTTGCCTGTGCGATTGCGTGGATGCTCCCACAATGTATCATGCATACGTATTTATAGAGGCTCCCCAAGGAAGAGCCTGTTACATAATTAATACCGTGTCCCACATACAAGGTTCTGCAATTTGAGAAAGTAGAACTTTTAACAAGTCTTGAACAGTTAATTGCCTTCGAATAACTTCCATAAGAATGTCATAAACAATGAAAAGTGAGCAGCTAAAGAACTGGTCTTCGTTGGTTTTGTCTTCCACCTACCAAGGCCTCTTTTTCTTTTGTTTGGTAATTTATTACCTGAAGAAACTGCGCCCCAGAAGTCTGTACCTAAGAATTGATAAAGGAGCCCGAGTCAAACAAATAAAAAGCAGGCTGTTTTCATCAACTCAAACTTTGTTCAGATCTTTAGCTCTTTAAGTGCTGAGCCTAACAATCGAGCTGAGCACAGAGTTGAGAAGCAAGCTGAAGATATGCTGTTTATTCAAAGTAGAAAGCACAACCTTTAGCATGTAGATTTCAGAGGTTTGCTCCTTAAGTTACATATGGCTTAATTAGTTAAGATAACATGGTTTTCTAGATCATACACATGAACACATATATACATACATATGTATATAAATTTTGGATGCCTAGGCAAACACTTTCAAGCCAAGTTAGACCAGAAACACATATATACATACATACATAAGTTTAGTCTCATATTGAAAAATGTTATATACTTTGAATAAAAATGTTATACATACATACATACATATGTTACATATATATACTTTTCCCATACTAGACGGGGTCGGCTACATGGATTCTTTGTTTCCACAGATCTCTATCGTGTGCCATGTTAGCAATTAACTCACAAGAAGCTAGATCATTCTTTATTGTTTCTTTCCAACACTTTTGTGACCGTCCTTTACCTCTTTTAATACTTTCCAAATTTAGTTTTTCTAACCTTCTTAAAGGTTCTTCTTTTGATCTTCTTTCTATATGTCCAAACCATGTTAAACGATATCCTCTCATTTTATCATCTATTGATGCTACTCCTAATTTGTTTCTAATAGCCCCATTATGTATACGGTCTTTTCTTGTATGACCACTCATCCATCTCAACATCATCATTTATGTCACAAACATCTTTTGTACATGTTGATGATTAACTGCCCAACACTTAGAACCATAAAACATAGCAGGCCTAATTGTTGCTCTATAATATTTGTGACAGGGAACCTCATGAAACTTAAAAGTGAGCTTGTTGGGAACTGCAGTTATTGAAAGATGGACTGCATTTATGGATGGTGGCTGCAACATTGGACGTATTTTTTTTGGTGGCTTAATTAACTGCTTAAACCAGATTCAGAGACGTTTTATTATCTCCTAAACAATGCTCAATGTGTTGAAGATATTGAGAAGTACAATGAAGAAATGAAGATATCAGGTGTTACTTTTACAGAGTATGTATTTATGGGACTAATTAATAGTTATGTAAGGTAATAGCAGTTCGAGAAGGCCAATCAAGCTGGTGGGTCAATAGCAAGTCGATGCAAAAGACTTTATGAAAAGGATGATCATGTCTGTGAATAGGAGAAAACTCTGTTTGCTATTGACCAAGAAGTCTTTTCTTGTGAAAATGAAAATGAACTTAACAAAGAGTCCTGAGATGGAGCTTAATGATGTAGGTTTTGAAGGCTTTGAAGATGTTTTGCATTTAACTGCTGGCAGTGACCTTTTTCTGATGCACATGCACATTAGATGAGGTATCCCTTTGCTTTCTAATGTTTCTCTCCATAGTCCAATTTTCTATTAACTTTTTCCTTAGATTCCTCCACTAATACAATGTCATCTGCAAATAAGATACACCAAGGTACTTCATCTTGAATATGTTTTGTTAACTCATCAATCACCATTATAAATAAGTATGGACTTAAAGTTGATCCTTGATGTAACCCAATATTAACTTCAAAGAAGTCTGTCGTTCCTTCATGAGCCCTCACAGATATTTTTGCACCATCATATATGTCTCTTATAAGGTTAATATATGTCAATGGGATACCTCTTTTTTCCAAAGTTCTCCAAAGAACCTCCTTCGGTACCCTATCATAAGCTTTTTCTAGATCAATAAATATCATGTGAAGGTCTTTCTTTTTTGTTCTAAAATGTTCTGTAAGACGTCTCAAAAGGTGAATCGCTTCAATAGTAGATATGCCTAGCATGAATCCAAATTGATTCTCTATTGTACTTGATACTTGTCTTAACCTACGTTCTGTTGAAGAATATGCTTATCTAGTGTTCCTTGTGTTAGTTTTATGATTTCTGTATTAGGAGTATTTTACAAATCCTTATATAAGGACTGGTAGGTTGTATTAGAGTTTGAGATTGTGTTGTAAGAAAGTGTGGAGAAGAGGGGGGTAGCCTCCATTGGAGGTCCGCCCCTTCCTTCAATCCCTCGTATTTTTCTTTCGTAATATTAGAAATATTCTTGTTTTAATCTTATGTAATGTGTCTCCTGATTTCAACATGGTATCAGAGCCAAAGACAATGCAAAGATGGATGTTGAGCAGGGAAAAAGTCGTGTTGGAGTTCAATGAAAGTACAGACAAAAAGGGTTCTACTGATGATGATGGTGAAATGAGAACTGCGAGAGTGAAGGACTGTGAGAATGGAGATGATGATGGTGAAGATGTTGAAATTAGAGAAGAAGAAGAAAAATCTGATTTGGATCTTGCATTTAATCTGCTAGTTGTTTTTGGTGAACTTGGTACAGAGTGTCTTAAGACATACTATAAGTATGGTTGTGCGTTGCTTAACAAAGTCCAAGATGAGAATGAGGCATTAGCTCTTAGTGATGCTGTGACTAAGAAAACACAAGGTTCTGCTCAACGTGAAAGGCTGACAAATGATGAGGGATCCAGTCACAAAAGTGAGAAAAAAGAAGCTAGGTCTAGTAGACCAGGGAAACAGATCGAATATTAGGATGCTGATGAGAAAGAAATTGATAATAAAGATGATTCTGATGATATGATAAAGAAATGTTTTATCATCCCCATTTATGAAGTTGAAGTCGTATTCTCCTGTGGATAATATTAGATCATAGAACTATCTAAGTATTTTTTGTGACCGCTAGTTTGAATGGCCCTCGACTGTTGTACTCTAAGCTTGCAAAGTTTGTGGCAATAATCTTCTTCTCTTCAATGTGAGCTCGGTGCAGGGCATTTTTTCAAAGTCTGGAATATTCGAGAAGCTGCATTTACGTACACTTTCATTCTTAAGGCCTTAGACATTATTCCCTTATCTGAAAAAAATTGATCTTTGGGACAATTAGTTCTCCCATTGGAGTTCCCGGGCAATCAATTTTAGTTCATGTTATTATCCTACGTAACTGTTGAAGTTCAATAGATAATTACTGCACCAGTTTGTATTGTAGGCAGCTCTGGATATTGTTCAAGACCACGCAGAATTGTTGGTTCGGTAGAAAAAGTACATAACTCTGCAGTGATCATTATTTCAAAGGAGTAGAATATATTTCCAATACAAGTAATTACCTGCTAATGTGTTTAACGATTACATAAGGTGGCTGCATTTATTACGTTGCGCAGAAAAATTTAATGGTGTGAAGATTATGGTGGCTGCCTTTATTAGATTTGGCAGCATATTTATTGCATATGGTTGCTGATGTGTTTAATAAGGTTACTGTTTTTATTTCTTTTTATTAAGTTGTTCAGAACATTCAATGCGGTGGTTAAGAGGCTTGTAAAGGTTCAGAAAGGGAACCTCATGAAACTTAAAAGTGAGCTTGTTGGGAACTGCAATTATTGACAGATGGACTGCATTTATGGATGGTGGCTGCAACATTGGACGTGTTTTTTTTGTTGGCTTAATTAACTGCTTAAACCAGATTCAGAGACGTTTTATTATCTCCTAAACAACGCTCAATGTGTTGAAGATATTGAGAAGTACAATGAAGAAATGAAGATATCAGGTGTTACTTTTACAGAGTATGTATTTATGGGACTAATTAATAGTTACGCAAAGTATGAGCAGTTCGAGAAGGCCAATCGGGCTAGTGGGTCAATAGCAAGTCGATGCAAAAGACTTCATGAAAAGGATGATCATGTCTGTGAATGGGAGAAAGCTCCGTTTGCTATTGACCAAGAAGTCTTTTCTTGTGAAAATGAAAATGAACTTAACAAAGAGTCCTCAGATGGAGCTTAATGATGCAGGTTTTGAAGGCTTTGAAGATGTTTTGCATTTAACTGCTGGCAGTGACCTTTTTTTGATGCCTAGGCAAACACTTTCAAGCCCAGTTAGACCAGAATCAGAGCGTTCGTGTTCAAATCATTAGTCAAAAATCAACTTAAAGTCTATTATAGCCCATGATGAGATCCATGGGCTATAATACATAGTTTACCCCACCTGAAACCATTCAAGGGGTTATCTGCCCCTCCCCAAAAGAGTTTGTAGATCACCGAACCTTGCCAATTACCGTTCCCGAGACTTGGTGGATCCAACTGGGTCAGCTTCACCATTTGGCGTCTCATTTCTTACTCATATAACTCGTTGAAGAGTTCAACTTTCACCAAATCCAGTTGGGGACTTGGCGTCTCATTTCTTACGGAAATGTGGTGGCTTGCTTGACGTATATTACTTGCAATCGACTTAGAAATGTTCTTGTGGGGCGAGACAAATTAGTCAAGCAGCGTGAAATTCATGTGAGGAGGTGAATATATGATATTTCAAAAGGATACGTTTTCTTTTGGAAATTTGGGGCTGCTGAGGCGGTCACGTCACCTGGCCATGAATAGATCCGCCGTTGATTATTTCGTTGCGGAACTTGGAAATTATTTATTAGAGCTTATTCACTAACATAAAATATCACAATCTTTCAGAAGGATAAGTGGAATAGAACAACGATGCATACGTACCAAAGCCAAGCCCTTTCATACATATACCAGGTTCTCTCTTTCTCTCTCTCTCTCTCTCTCTCTCTCTCTATATATATATATATATATATATATATATATATATATATGAAGATGTCATGATATTGTGGAATGGTCCTTTAGATTACAAAGCAAGCTAGCACCTTTGCCTTCACATTAGATGAATAACGAAGTCCAAGACAGTTTCTGGCATTCTGCCCACGTCAATGCAACTTGAATGAGTTTTCTTGAATCTTTTGAAAACTGGCACACATCTCCCTAGTTTTTGAATCATAATTCTTTCTTTTTCTTTGTTGTGAAATCTCTGGGAAATTATTAAATAAGTAATCGTTAAATAATGAGATTTTTCATGTTCAATCATTTTACTAAAACGAGTGTTAATGCTCAGGCACGCCAATCTGACCCACACACCACCAAGAAAGGGATGCCAATTGTGCTGTGAGTTTCTGGTGCTAGGTCTTGATTCTTGTTAACGGACAACCAAGAGATGATTTCATTCTTGCTTGAAAACCGATCCCTCAGGATTTTGTTTTACCTCAATTTCATTATGCGGTGACTACAGACACCATGTTTGGCGGTTGAGTTTTACCTTTGAGCAGTTTCCTCGAACAAGTTGGGGACATGCAGACGCAGACGATTGAAGTCGGCAAAGCGATGCCTATGGGCGCCAAGAGATGAACCAACTTGTCAAAATAGTCTCATCCACCCTTCTCATATTACTTAAGGAGATTGCTGGCTTGAATCAGGTCTCAACAAGGCAAATTGAAAGTAGTCACACTACCAAACTGGACGAAAGGGAATGCGTGGAGCTCTAGTTGAACATCAGTAAACCTCCCAAGATATATGTGGGAGTCAATAACACAAATCTACTGCCGAGCACAAGTTCATAAACGTACTAAAACCCTGGTTTTCAAGAGAGAGGGATGGAGATGCTTCCGAATATGTGTTGGATTTAATGTTAATTAAGCTTGGGTTAATTAAACTCATGTGTATTAATAACATTTAATTCATGTTTAGTATCCCTTAATATATAATTGATGTATAAAAATCCTACAATATAAAAGGTCGCATGTGAGGGACTTGTGCATGTGAAATGTGAAGATTAAAACTCATATTAAAAAATGAGACAAACCCACATCTCATTTTATATAGTTAGTAGCTCGTCATCCTTAGTTCAGAGAGCTTGTGGAGGATATGTTAGATTGTTCACATGTGCTTGCATGTAAGACTGGTTTTGGACTGGAATCGGTTGGATCAGATTCAGGATTCATGATTCCATTGCACAATATATAAATAAGGAATTAGAGCTCCCTAATCTATATATTTTTATTAAGCACACTCTCTCCTCCATCTCTCCTATGCTTTCTACGTTTCCTTTTGCTTATGGTGATTGCTCCTTGCCACCCTTCCTCTCTAGCTAAGGCGACTTAGGCATGGTCGAGGACAACTCAAAGCAAGGTACATTGCTTTGGGTTGTGTGTGCATTTTATTCGGTGAGTAAAGCGTATGTACCCGTACGTACTCTGTAAAGAGGCACTGATTTCTCTAAGGAAAGTTTGCAAGAGTGACTCGTATAGATAAGTTTTTTTTTTTATTATTGTTTGTTTATATTTTTTGTATGGTTTGTTTATGAATTACTTTGGATTCGCGATTGTTATTGATTAGTCCTACTTGGGGTGGGTAAGCACAAACTATATTCAAAACCTCTGCTCGTAACACTAATTTCAACGTCATGATTCGATCACCATATCGTTGTATGTCTACTACACTATCCTTTAAATCTTTATTTATGATAATACCAACTCCATTTCGAGCCTTTTTCCCTACTTGAGTATCATAATTTAAAACCTTGATCCTCAATCTCTTTTGCTTTTTCTCCAACCCACTTTATCTCTTATAAACATAGATATTAATCTTTATCTGAATCATAGTATCTACCATTTCCATTAGCTTACCGGACAATGTTCCGATAATTCAAGAACTAATACAAATCTTATTATCTAGGACCAACTTCCTTACCCCTTGCATCCGTCCATATTGAAAATACTGAGACCCTCTCTATAATTTATTCACTACATTCAAGGGTCAATGTAGCGGTACTAACTTCTTTACCCACACCCGTCCATGATGTGGGAACTCTCTCTGTAATTGATTTACTATATTCGGGCAAAAATGTAGTCACCCTTGCTTACTTTTCACTGCATTCGCTAGGCAGGGACGCCCCAAAGCAACGCTCACAATTTGTGTAATCCATGGTATAAAAATCCGACAAAGTTTTACGCTGGCTGTCGCAAGCCTAACACAACCCTCCACCTTTATCCGAGCTTGGGACTGGCCATGCAAGGGTAATCTCTTACATGGGCGGAGTTTGAAATTCATTACTGATAATGGTGCAAATTTCAAAGCAACTGTTAAGATGCTTGAGTCGAACCATCTATCTTTAGTGTGGACCCCATGTGTTGCACATTGCATATACATAATGCTTGAGGATTTAGGTGCAATGAATGAAATTAAGGGAATAATTGATGCAATACAAAAATGTTACAAAGTTTATTTATAATCACTCTTCTTTATTGCATTTGATGATCCACACTGGTGGGAGTTATTAAGCCTTCATTGACAAAATTTGTTACTAATGTTATTACTGTTCAAAGTCTTGTTGTACATAAAAATATATTGAAAAAATGTTTGCATGATGAATCAAGCTTTATTAGTTGGTCGAAAAAAGAGGGGATAATTGTATTATTGTAGTAGATGTTTTCAATGCTAACTTTTGGAAAAATTGCAATAAGTTTTTAAGGATGACCGTAGTAGATGACTAGAGTAAGTTTTTTTCAACGCATTGACACTGAGAAAAGAAACAAATTGGAGCATACCCATCTTCGTGATTTGGTTTATATACATACAATATGAAGTTAAGACAAAGATAACTTGAATTAAGCATTTAAAAATATGTTTGTTGCTCCTTATTTTTCTTCTTAAGTTCTTATTAAAAATGATTTATAAGAAAATATAATGTTATCTTATAATTGTATTGTTTCTTTTGTTTTCTTCTTACAATTATATTGTTTCTTTTATTTTCTTTTTAGACAAAAGCAAAGAGAAGGGCAAGTAAAGTGCCATATGACCCATTGAATTACAAAAATATTGATATTCATGATGATTGGGTCGAAGAGGAAGAGCCTCCTATTAATTTAGACGATTAAAACTAGAGGGAAAGAAGAAATTAGAGGCGATGATAGACAAGTTGTTGGATTGGAGGATCCAATTGCAAGGAGGAAGGGGGAGATGATGGTGACCATGATGATGATGCTGGCGACCTTGATTATAATGCTTTTGTTGATTATCATCCACGTTTTGTGTAACAAATCAATGACTAATTATTGTAATTTTCATATTTGGGTGGATGATGGTTCTATTAGAATTTATGGTTTTCCACTATCATTCAGTAGTTTAATTTCATGTGGTTCATTCGTACTTCGTAACTTTGTATCTAATTAATTACAATGAAAGTTGCTTATAAATTAATTCTCTAATCTCTCTTACTCAGTGATCATTTCTAACTTTCTTAAGATTGTTGATTCAAATCAAACTTTTCGATGCAATTTTGTTTAATCAATGTTGATTGTGTTAGAATTATATATCTTATATTCAATAATTTCAATTTTTCATAAACTAGAGCTATTAATATATTTTTTTCAAAAATAAATGATAAAAAAAAGTTGCATTGTATCGTACGAGAGCCCAACGCAATACGGGCTCCGATACACATTTACAACATTGGAGTCAACTCTAAAGTCGGGTTGTATTTTTCATCAATTTTTTTTTTAAAGTTTTAAGTCCATGTCACGTATATAAGTCTATAAGGTAAACAAATTCTTCTTTAACATACAAAAGACCGGTATGTGGCCATCAAATTTTTAGCTTTGTAGATATGCTCTAGAAATTGTAACTCTAATCATGCCCACCCCCCAAAGAAGGATGAAACAACAACAACAACTAAGCCTTTTCCCATACTAGACGGGGTCAACTACATGGATTCTTTGTTTCCTCAGAGCCCTATCATGTGCCATGTTAGCAGTTAACTCATAATAAGCCAAATCATTCTTTATTGTTTCTTTCCAACACTTTTGTGGTCGTCCTCTCCCTCTTTTAATACTTTTCAAATTTAGTTTTTAAATCTTCTTATAGGTTCTTGTTTCTATATGTCCAAACCATCTTAAATGATATTCTCTCATTTTATCCTCTATTGGTGTCACTCCTAATTTGTTTCTAATAACCTCATTATGTGTATGATCTTTTCTTGTATGACCACTCATCCATCTCAACATCTTCATTTCTGTCACAAACATCTTTTGTACATGTTGATGATTAACTGCCCAATACTCAGAACCATCAAACATGACAGGTCTAATTGCTGCTCTATAATATTTACTTTTTAACTTTAATGATATCTTCTTATCACAAAGAATACCTGATGCTCCTCTCCATTTTAACCACCACCACCAACAACAACTAAGCCTTTTCCCATACTAGACGGGGTCAGCTACATGGATTCTTTGTTTCCACATATCCCTATCGTGTGCCATGTTAGCAGTTAACTCACAATAAGCTACATCATTCTATGCATAACATCTCCATCAATTTTTCCATCACTCTGAAAAATTGACCCTAGGTATTTAAAACTTTCCTTTTGAGGGATGCAATGTGTGCCAATTTTAATTTCTATATCATCTGAAATAACCAAATGATCAAACTTACGTTCCATGTATTTTGTCTTTGTTCTACTAAGTTGGAGATCTTTGCTTTCTAATGTTTCTCTCCATAGTTCCAAATTTCTATTAACTTTTTCCTTTCACTCATCCACTAACACAATGTCATATGCAAATAACATTCACCAAGGTACTTCATCTTGAATATGTTTTGTTAACTCATCAATCACCATTATAAATAAGTATGGACTTAAAGTTGATCTATGATGTAACCCAATATTAACTTCAAAGAAGTCTGTCATTCCTTCATGAGTCCTCACACATGTTTTTGCACCATCGTACATGTCTCTTATAAGGTTAATGTATGTCAATGGGATACCTCTTTTTTTCAAGGTTCTCCAAAGAACCTCCCTCGGTATCCTATCATAAGCTTTTTCTAGATCAATAAATATCATATGAAGGTCTTTCTTTTTTGCTCTAAAATGTTCTATAAGACGTCTTAAAAGGTGAATCGTTTCAATAGTAGATCTGCCTAGCATGAATCCAAATTGGTTCTCTGTTGTACTTGATACTTATCCTAACCTACGTTCGATAATTCCTTCCCACAATTTTATAGTATGGCTCATTAACTTGATACCTCGATAATTCGCACAATTCTGAATGTCTCCCTTGTTCTTATATATGTGTATAAATGTACTCACTTTCCATTCCTCGGGCATCATTTGGTTTCCCCATATTTCATTAAATAGTCTTGTAAGCCAAGTGATTCCTATTTTTCTTAGTATTTTCCAAACTTATATAGGAATATTTTCTGGTCATCATCTAACATCTTTATTTTCATTAAAAAACTTATAAAAATAGTTTTTCCATCTATTTCTTATATCATCATTTGCCACTAGAATTTTTTCATCCTCATCTTTGATGCATCTAACATAATTAAGATATTTAGTTTTCTTATCTCTAGCCCTAGATATCCTAAAAATATCACTTTTACCCTCTTTTGAGTTTAGTTTTTTATATAAATCCTCTCAAATTTTAGCTTTTGCTTCACTGAGGGCCTTTTTCGCTTCCTTTTTTGTTTTCTTATAAGCCTATGAAGTTTCACTAGTTTTCTTAGCATAATGTAATTTGTAGCATGCCCTCACTACCACCAAGCTTCTTTTTGTGCCGGCCACCTCTCTTAGATACACCTAACACATCTTTCGCCACTTTCCTAATATGTATAGCCATATTGTTCCACATATCACAAGGTGTACCAACATAATTTCAAACATCTCCTTGAAGGATTTTCTGTTGAAATATATCTTCTTTCTCGCTTTTGAAGTTCCACCATTTAGTCCGAATAGCTCGATGCACTCTTTTCTTCTTTGTCCATTTTTTAATTTGTAAATCCATAACTAAAAGTCGATGTTCGATGGTTAAGCTTTCTCCTGAAATTACCTTGTAATCTTTATAACACGCTCCATCTTTTTTCTATAAATAAAATAATCAATTTGTGTTTGTAATAAGCCACTCTTATAAGTAATTAAATGTTCATCTCATTTTTTCAAGATTGTATTGACTATAAAGAGATCAAATGCCATAGCAAAATTTAAAATCTCCCTACCTTCCTCATTTATATCCCTAAAACCAAAGTTTTCATGAATACCTTGATATCCTAATGCCTCTTTACCGACATGTTCATTTAAGTCTCCTCTTAAACAAATCATCTCCCTTTGTGGAATCCTTTAAATCACCTTATTTAACTCTTCCCAAAAAATTGTCTTTATACTCTCTTCTAGTCCTACTTAGGGTGCATAAGCACAAACTACATTCAAAACCTATGCTCCTAACACTAATTTCAACATCATGATTCAGTCACTATATCGTTGTCTGTCTACTACACTATCCTTAAAATCTTTATTTATGATAATACCAACTCTGTTTCGAGCATTTTCCTTACCTGAGTAATATAGTTTAAAACTTATATCCTCCATCTCTTTTGCTTTTTCTGCAACCCACTTTGTCTATTGTAAACATAGAATATGAATATTTCTCCGAATCATAGTAACTACCACCTCCATTAGCTTACCGGATAATGTTCTGATATTCCAAGAACCGATACAAATGTTATTATCTAGGACTAGCTTCCTTAACCCCCCCTGCATCCGTCCATATTGAAAATGTGGAGACCATCTCCGTAAATTATTCACTACATTTTAGCGACAATGTAACGGGACTAACTTCTTTACCCACATCCGTCCATGACGTGGGAACCCTCCCTGCAATTGATTCACTACATTCGGGCGAAAATGTAGTGGCCCTTGCTTACTTATCACTGCATTCGGGTTCTCCAATGCGTCGCTAGGTAGGGACGCCTAAAACAATGCTCATAATTTATGTAATCCATGATATAAAAATCCGACAAAGTTTTACGATGATTGTCGGAAGCCTAACACAACCCTCCTCCTTTATCTAGGCTTGGGACCGGCAATGCAAGGGTGATCTCTTACATGGGCGGAGTTTTTTTTTTTTTAAACGGATGAAAAGAAGAAAGAAAAATTGAGCTTCTGAGCATCACATGTTTTAGAATGTACCACCGCTAACTAATATTTATTTACTAGACAAAAATGTTCATTTCTTTGAAACAATGATTAACTATCATAAAATTTAACACCAAACAATTACTTGTTCTGAATAATCATGCTGGATGGTAGTTGGTGAACCAACAAAGCACTAAATGATTTAATCATGGTAATTATGACAATTAAACTAGCATAAACTTGCTCTCAAATTGATAAAGTGAAAGGTAACTTTAAAACTTCACAAGCATTTAGAAGAAACAATTCTCTCAAAAAAAAACAACAACTAAGCCTTTTCCCATACTAGATGGTTCATGGATTCTTTGTTTCAAAAGTGCCCTACCATAATTTGTAGAATCCATGGTAGACAAGTCCGACAAAGTTTTACGGTGGCTGTCGGAAACCTAACGCAACCCTCCTCCTTTATCCGAGCTTGGGACCAGCCATGCAAGGGTGATCCCTTACGTGGGCGGAGTTTCTCTCGATCAGAAACATGAGAGCAAATAATATAAAGCAATCAATAAAGCCCATTCGCATGAGTGTCTAAACACTTGCACATTATTCCATCCATCACTACAAGTTGTTATATAAACCTAGTATTTTCTGAAATGACTATTGATGAGCTTATAATCAATGGAATAAAGTATGGATTCAAGTGACATCATTTTGGTGCATATACAATGCTTGAAGTCAATTAGAATCAGATTAACAGCCGAACAGATACAACAAGAAAGGATCAAGCCACATGAAGGAAATTTAGCCAAGAAGATAGCAAATTATTCAAAGAGCAGACAATGAATATAAGATTAAGACATCTATACAGCAAACAAACGCATTTATAATAATCCAGCCAACAACTTACCCCTGGTGTATATGTATTAATTTCTGCCGGGGTCCACTCATCCCGAAATTTCATGAACCTATCAAAATCGTCAAACATGCTTACAGCAAACACGTGTGACCTATCCAGTTTGTAACCATTTGTCTTGTCTTTTGATGACTCCGCTTCCTATATTGCAAAAGACCAATTTGAAAAGATTCAATAGTTGTCCCCGCAAAGTTCTGCAAAACAACTAAACGACTATAGCAGTCAGAAGGTCGCTTCACCCAACCTTGACAAGGTTACGAATACATCCATAAGAGCGATTGCAGGTGCTTCTATAGTAGCACATAATTAACTAAAAACAAAACTAAAAGCAAGCCTTTTCCCACGTTAAGGTGTCAACTACACGAATTCATAGGTGCCATTGAACTCGATCTTGTGTCGTATTAGCATTCAAACCCCCAAAGAGCATGAACAATAAACAGAGTTTTCAATCACGCAATGCCCAGAAAATATTAAGGGAACCATCCATTTTTTTATCGAGATTGAGTACCCAGTATCATTACACAGCAAAGTAAAGAAACCCAAAAAATGCATTCCCAAGATGGTTTCTAGGTAAATCCTCAAGGATTCAGAACCAAACTAAAGCCTGACGCCCACCGACCCAAAGAAACACACAATCATACAGAACTCAACCAAGAAAAGTTAAAACATGCACCTGTTTGGTATTAAACTCTATGAAGCAATATCCTTGGGTCTTTTGAGTCTCGGGGCTCATGGGCATCCACAAACCCTTATTTTTAATCGTTCCGATCCGGCCGAAAATCTTCCTGACGACGCCCTCTAGCATCTCGAACTTGTCGAGTCCGACGATGGGAAGATTATCAACGACGATGACGTTCTCGAACCCGGAATCGAACTCCAGATTTTCGCTCTCGATGATATCCTAGTCGTCGCTAAAAACCGCATAACCGATCAGAAACAAAGAGTGAACAAGAGATAGGAAACGGACGAAGAGGAAATTCAAGTGCTTACCTCAAGATGCCGAAATTCTCCCCGGGAGGGAGGTGGATAGAATCAAGATCGAGAGCCGATACGTCGATCTGTGACGGGTCGATGGGTAGGAGAAGTTCCATCGGCCCCCCAGACAGTGGAGGCCGTTAGCCACCACGTCGGTGGCCATTGATGCCTCTTCTTCTCTGTTCGGAGTCTAGGGTTCTGTTCTGAAAGGCCGAGGCTGTAAGAATAGGGATGGCAAAAGGGAACGGATCGCGTCCGGGT